>JAXGGT010039010.1:0-12444 GCA_035583425.1 Marsdenia floribunda
AGCACTATATTGCTTTCTAGTTTTTAAATTAATCTTGGCCGGTTTGACGACAACCGCGAATTTATCCTTTACCAAGAAGGCATCAAGGAAACTTAGACAAAGTATCTCCTATTGCCTATAACAATGTGTGAATCCAAGGTAGCAGGTAACAATCATTAGGAAAGGCTCTATTAAGGTTTGCAAAGTCTAAGCACATTCTCAATTTTTCAAATTCTTGACTATTATGATATTTGACAATCAGTTAATGAAATAGCAAACGTGTCTATGGCGTGACATAAGCGTGACAGACCAATTGGTTCTAAAGATAAAAATCCCCGCACAAGAAAGAGACCAAATTGTCACGACCGTTTTGTTTTGACATGAAACCGAAGGTGTCTATACATAACCCTCCCCTTTTCTCCAAAATTCCTTGTATATTCTGGAATAGTACAGATGTATACTTGTATATTCTAGATTAGATGGAGTGTTCTAGAGAATCACTCCTAACCGTTAGATCAAGATGATTACCACCGTCCGTTGAGGAGGTGGAGTAGTATAAATAGGAGTAGAGACCCTCATTTGTAACCAACCAAGTTTCCAAACATTCAAAGAGTTCTAAGCTTTCTCTAAGAGTTCTCTTGCCTTCACTACTTTCCTTCCTAGCCAAACACTTAGCACACAACACTAGTTCGTGGTTGAGGCTGACTTAGCTACAGCAAGGAGCAGAAAGGAGCTAAGGCCGCACGTGAGCTTGTTAAGGGAACAAGTCTGTGATAGTTGGTATCGGAGCCAAGATTCGGTTCGTGTTGTGCAAATGTGTGGGTATGGCTGGAGATATTGACACTATTATGTCAAACACTACTGAGGAGTGTGGGAGGGAAACCATTCCCACTAACGGCAAGAAGAAGCGAGAACAAAGTAAGGCTCGTGGGGAGATCATTGCTTTGGAAGAAGCTGTTGGGGAGCTTGGTGCAAGGCTCGAGAGGGTCGAGAACGGTGCTGCCTTATTAGAGAAACATATGTTTAAGCAGCTCGGCCTTGTTAAGGTAGATGTGGGTGACCTTGATGCACGATTCGTCCAATTAGAGGAAAAGGTAATGGATGCCATCCAAATCTTGCAAGCTAGCATCGAGGGAATGCGAGAGGAATTGGCATTGTGCAAGAGGGCTACTGGCAATGGAGCGGCAACAATCACCTTAGCTCATGCACCTAAGGTGGACTATCCGAAGCCATCAAAGTTCCATGGAGCCTGTGATGCCAAAGAAGTTGAAAACTACTTGTGGCAACTGCAACAATACTTTGACAATCTCAACCTTGAAGATGAGACGACAAGGATCAAGACTGCTACGTCCTACCTTGCCGACACAGCAATGATATGGTGGCGAAGGAGGCATGCTGACATCGAGCGGGGCATAGTACAAATCGACACTTGGGACGACTTCAAGAAGGAGTTGAAACGACACTTCTATCCAGAGAAGCTAAGGGAGTTGAAGCAACGAGGTACGATTCAAGACTATGTGAAAGACTTCACAACCCTTATGCTCCAAATCCCCAACTTGTCCCAAGAGGACCTACTTTTCTACTTCATTGATGGGTTACAAAGCTGGGTAAAGTAAGAGGTGTGAAGACAAAACGCCCAAACTATGGACGAAGCCATAGCCGCCGAGTCGCTGACGGACTTCCACCACCAAGGCTATGGGGAGGCGTCCAAGAAAAAGGACAAGAACTAGGCCAAAGGTGGGGAGAAAGACGTGAGAATATTGGGAGGGACAACCAACGAAGGCCACCATTCAAGGGAGGTGATAAGAGCTTGGGACGAGACGAATATGAGGCAAAGAAGAAGACCTTTGTGCCGAAGGGAGGCTACTTCGTGTGCAAGGGACCTCACACTATGAAAGATTGTCCTAAGCTCGGTTCATTTTCGGCTATAGTGGAGCAACAAGATGCGGAAGCCCGAAGTGAAGAGGCAAGCAAGATAGGATCACTCCAAATCCTCAATGCTCTAAAGGCAAAGTCAATGCCGACGGCGACAAGCAAGGGGCTCATGTACATCGAGGCACATCTCAATGGGAAACCGACAAGGGCGTTGGTTGACACGGGTGCGACACACAACTTTGTGATCGAGGAGGAGGTCAGGAGGCTTGGACTTCATTGGACAAGGGGTGAGGGTTGGCTCAAGACTGTTAATGCCAAGGTTCAACCCTTTAATGGCATAGCACGAGGGGTGGAACTACGCCTAGGCACTTGGAAGGGCCAAGTAGATTTCTCGGTGGCACCAATGGATGACTTCAAAGTTGTTCTAGGGATGGATTTCCTGAGGCAAGTCACCGCTATCCCTATGCCATCATTTAGCACGGTTTGCATTCTTGAGAAGGGGTCATCGTGTATGATACCGACAGTAGAGAATCCAAATGAATGGTCTAGTGGGGCTAAGACATTGTCGGTTATGCAAGTAGCCAAGGGAGTGAGAAAGGGAGAACCGACATTCTTAGCCGTTCTTAAGGTGGACGATGACACGGAAGGGCCGACGAACGTACCACCAATTATCCAAGATATCCTTGAAGAGAACAATGACGTGATGCTTGCTAAACTACCCGACAAGTTACCACCTAGGAGAGAGGTGGATCACAAAGTTGAGTTGGAACCAGGGGCTAAACCACCTGCAATGGCACCCTACCGCATGTCCCCAAGCGAGCTTGAAGAGCTTCGTCACCAACTCGATGAGTTGTTGAAAACCAAGAAGATAAGGCCGTCGAAGGCACCTTATGGCGCACCAGTATTATTCCAAAAGAAGCATGATGGGATGCTAAGGATATGTGTGGACTACCGAGCGCTTAACAAGGTAACAATCAAGAACCGCTACCCTATTCCTTTGATTGCTAATCTCTTTGATAGACTTGGTGGGGCAAAGATATATGCGAAGATGGATTTACAAAAAGGCTACTACCAAGTCCGAATAGCTGAGGTAGACGAACTGAAAACGGCATGTGTCACTTGCTATGGTTCTTTTGAGTGGTTAGTCATGCCATTTGGTCTAACCAATGCACCAACGACGTTTTGCACACTTATGAACAAGATCTTCCAACCTTAATTAGATCGGTTCGTGGTAGTATACTTGGATGACATCGTGGTCTATAGCAACTCAATGGAGGAGCATCGGGAGCACCTACGCATCATCTTCCAAGTACTACGCGAGAATGAACTATATGTCAAGAGGGAGAAGACCACATTTGTCACGGAGGAGGTACACTTCCTTGGACATGGGAAACTCATGATAGACATGGCCAAGATCAAGGAAATGGTGGAATGGGAGGCGCCAGCAAAGGTAACCGAGTTACGCTCTTTCCTTGGTTTAATTAACTATTACCAGCGCTTCATTAGGGGATATTCCAAGAGAGCAGCCCCATTGACGGACCTACTCAAGAAGGGAAAAACTTGGAAATGGTCCGCCCTATGTCAAGAGGCTTTTGAGGACCTAAAGGCCGCGGTTAACCAAGAGCCTGTCCTAGCGTTGCCAGACTTTAGCAAACCGTTCGAGGTACAAACCGATGCATCGGACTTTGCTATTGGTGGGGTGTTGATGCAAGAGATGCATGTGATAACATTTGAGAGCTGCAAACTGAATGAGATGAAGCGGCGCTACACTGTGCAAGAGAAGGAGATGACCGCGGTGGTTTATTGCTTGCACGTGTGGAGACACTACTTGTTAGGGACACACTTCATCATTAAGATGGACAACGTGGCAACGAGCTATTTCCAAACTCAAAAGAAGTTGTCACCCAAACAAGTTAGGTGGCAAGACTTCTTGGCAGAGTTTGACTACACATTGGAGTACAAACCAGGCAAAGCCAACGTAGTTGCTGACGCACTTAGTAGGAAGATGAAGCTCGCAGCCATTAGCCAAGCCAAAGGGGATCTGATCACACACATCAAGGAGGAACTTGAGCACGACCCAATGGCTAAGGGGTTGATGAAGTTAGCCGAGGATGGTAAGACCCAATGATTTTGGGTAGAAGACGGCCTAATCTACACCAAGGGACGTCGTCTTTACATTTCAAAATGGGGAAGCTTGCGAAGGGATCTTGTCAAAGAGTGTCACGACTCGAAGTGGGTTGGTTACCCCAGCCAAAAGCGCACGATGGCACTTGTCGAGACGACTTATTTTTGGCTGCAAATGAGGGACACTGTGGAACTCTATGTGAAGACTTGTCTTGTATGCCAACAAGACAAAGTGGAGAACAAATAACCCGCGGGACTATTGGAACCATTGCCTATTCCCAAGCGACTGTGGGACTCGATTTCCATGGACTTCATTAGTGCCTTACCAAAGTCTGAAGGATTTGGGTCTATCATGGTGGTAATAGACCGATTTTCAAAGTATGGGACGTTCATCTCGTGTACTAGGGACTGCACAGCTGAAGAAGCTACACGGGGATTCTTCAAGAACGTGGTGAAGTATTGGGGGCTACCGAGGAGCATAGTGAGTGATCGAGACCTCCGCTTCACGGGGCTACTTTGGACAGAATTGTTCAAGATGCTTGGGACGCAACTCAACTTCTCTACAAGCTTTCATCTTCAAACCGATGGACAAACTTAATAGGTGAATGCCTTGCTAGAGTGTTATCTTTGGCACTTTGTGAGTGCTAACCAGCGAGATTGGGTTAAGCTCTTAGACATTGGCCAATTCTCCTCTAACTTGTAGCGGAATGAGTTGATGGGGCGGAGTCCATTTGAGCTTGCAACGGGGCAACAACCTTTGACCCCACACACGCTGGTAACATCACTTCACGATGGGAAAAGTCTGGGAGCTCTCAAGATGGCAAAGTCTTGGAAGGAACAAGCTGATCTAGCTCAGTCGTGCTTAGAGAAAGCCCGCAAGCGCAATTACATTTCTCCTGTGGTGGATGCAATTATATTTCGATACCTCATTAGTCTTGCAGCTAATGAAAAACTTGATATGTGTCTTATGGATGTAGTTACAACCTATTTGTATGGTTCACTTAATAATGATATTTATATGAAAATGCCCGAAGGATTTAAAATACCTGAAGCATACAAATTGGATTCTCGAGAATTATATTCAATAAAACTACAAAGATCTTTGTATGGATTAAAGGAATCAGGGCGTATGTGGTACAATCGTCTCAGTGACTATTTATTAAAAGAATGTTATCAAAATAACCAAATTTGCCAGTGTGTTTTCATTAAGAAAGCAAATTCTGGATTTGCTATAATTGTTGTATATGTTGGTGATTTAAATATTATTGGAACTTTTGAAGAGATTTCAAGAGCTGTAGATTCTTTGAAGAGAGAATTTGAGATGAAAGATCTCGAAAAAACAAAATTTTGCCTTGGTCTGCAAATCGAGAACTTGAAAAATGGAACTAAAATTTTCGTACATCAATCAACTTATATGAAAAAGGTCCTTCAAAGATTTTATATGGACAAAGCACATCCATTAAGTACCCCAATAGTCATTCGATCACTTGATGTAAAAGAGGACATTTTTCGACCTCGTGAGGATAATGAGAACTTCTTGGTCTTGAAGTACCATATCTTAGTGCTATAGGTGTACTAATGTATCTTGCTAATAATACAATACTTTGTATAGCTTTTGCTATTAATTTATTAGCAAGATTTAGCTCATGTCCAACTAAAATACATTGGAATGGAATTAAACATATATTTCGATATCTCTGAGGTACAATTGACATGGGATTATTATATGTCAATAGTTCCAAACCACAACTCATTGGTTATGCTGATGTTGGTTACTTGTGTGATCCACATAAGGCCAAATCACAAATAAGCTATCTTTTCACATTTGGAGGTACTGCTGTGTCATGGCGTTCTACCAAACAAACACTTGCTGCTACTTTTTCAAATCGTGCAGAGATTATAGCAATTCACGAAGCAAGTCGTGAATGTGTCTGGTTAAGATCTATAATTCTACATATCTGGGAGACTTGTGGTTTATCTTCTAAGAAGAAATCTCCTATAATACTCTATGAAGACAATGTAACATGGATAGCTTAGTTGAAAGAATAATATATTAAACAGGATCGTACAAAGCATACTTCACCAAAATTTTTCTTCATCATGATCTTCAGAAGAATGACGATATAGATATTCAACAGATTCGTTTAAGTAACAACTTGGCAGATTTGCTTACAAAGACGTTACCGACCTCAACATTTGAAAGATTAGTGCGTCAAATTGGAATGCGTCGACTCAGTGATCTTACGTAATTTTTGATCAGGGGGAGTGTACAAGGGAAGATGTACTCTTTTTCCTTCACTAGGGTTTTTTTCCACTGGGTTTTTCTTTAGTATGGTTTTAATGAGGTATATTCCTTGTACAAATAGATATTTAAGGGGGAGTGTTATAAATATTATTTATAGATGTGAATATCTTAA
This sequence comes from Marsdenia floribunda, assembly GCA_035583425.1. Lineage (NCBI taxonomy): Eukaryota > Viridiplantae > Streptophyta > Magnoliopsida > Gentianales > Apocynaceae > Marsdenia > Marsdenia floribunda. Next base: position 6,396 of record JAXGGT010039010.1, read on the forward strand.
TATCTTAATTGCCTAAATATTATTGATTCTCTCAACAAGAGTCACCAGAAGTTGTATTAAATATACTTCTTATTCATTTCAATAGAGGTGGTTGACAGATATTCTCTCTACATACATTCTCTTTACAAGACGTCTTTTTTGTTTTCTATATTTCCCTTTTATTTATAATAATGAGAAAATTTTTATTATTTTAAAAAATTATAGTAAGTATGATTATTATTATTTGAATAGTTATTCGTATTTTATTATTTTATTAATTAAATATATATACTCCGCACATTGAGACGAAGGCTTTATATAGTATATACATATAATTGGTAAATAGTAATCACTATTTAATCTTTCTTTAAGGAAGAACTAATAAAATGAAAAGTTTGAATTAAATAAATTTAAAGTGTTGATGAATAGACTAAATTCAAAGTATATTAATTAGATAAAGTAGGAATACAAAGAGATAAAATCGTAAAATATTGAAAAAATAAAATGATAAGATCGTAGTAGGTTAAAGTTTAGGTAATGACTAAAATGTTCATGAAGTCCACATATATTAATGAAGTGCCATTGGGAAAAAATGTCCTAGAAGAACATGTTAGAATCTTATATTATATAAATATACTCAAGTGAATGTGTGTGTGAACAACAATTTTGCGACTGTAAAAATATATTAAAATAATACAAACAAACAAAAATCAATGTAATAAAATATATTGCATTAACATGAAATGTGGGTTACGATTGTCTATCTAATTTGCTAATTCTTTCTGTCAATGGATTCAAGGCCTTTTGGGTTTGATCTCAATTCTTTGATTGATATGATATTGGATTTGATCCTTCCAAGGGTTCTTTTACTTGATCTCGAGATGGATCCGACTTCAAGGACCGTTAAGGCTTGATCTCAATCTTTTTGTCAATATTTGATTTGATCTCTCCGAGGGTTTTTGAAACTCAATCTTGAAGACAGTATGAACTTGGAAGGGAAGAATCTGATGTGACAGAGCTTCGTTGCTTCTAAGATGCTATCTCTTGAACCCTATCTCTTGCTCTTCTATTTATAGAGAAAGAAGTGACAAAAAAGAAGCATCTAATTGGCCAAGAGTTCCTTGGTGATAATGTGGCAATTTCTGATTGGCCAAGACACTCATTTAACTCTCATTGGTTGATCTTGTCATCTTTGATAGATGTCATCACGTGACTCATCCAAAAAAAAAAAAAGAAGTAAAAAGTAATTAGGTAAAACTTAATTTACTGTTAATTAATCTAAATTACTTTTATGAATTTTTATCATCTACAAATTAACCCTTTAGAGCTTGTGTGAGAGCTAATTTGAAGGAGTGTCACGAGAACAAGTACTAATTTCCTTTTTTATTTTAATCTCCATTTATTTGAATCAAACTGTTTAATTAAATTTAACACATATGTAAAATGCAAGATGATTTATATATATATAAATCAATATTTAACTCGAAGATAAATACGACTTATAGATTATATATATATATATTGTTTATGAATAAGATATGAATCAAATTAGAAATTTGAATTTGAATTTGACTTAGAGATAACTATGATTCACAGATAATAACAAATTTCAAAAACATATTTTACGAATCAAATTAGTCAAATTATAAATATTTGAATTTGACTTGGGATAAATATGATTCATAAATAATATCAAATTTCAAAATATATTTTACGAATCAAATTTGAGTCAAATTAGATATTTGAATTTGACACGATAAATACGATTCATATATTTTTTTTAAGAGATATTTTAAGAATAAAAAGATTGACTCGTAGATGCCAAAAGACTTTCCCCTCCTATTTGACTAATGCCTATGTAAAGGGTACTCACCAATCATAAGAAAATCACCTTTCACGATACGTGTTAGAGGTCTCAAAAATTTAATTTTTGAAATTTATCTTTCCTTGGCGTAAGCTTGAAGGAGGTAAAGCTACTTCCAATTTCGTCTTTCTTTCTTGAGTTTTCAAGAATCTCCCATCAAAATAATAATAACTCTCTTTAATTTTTCTTTCTTTTTTTTTTTTTTTTTTTTAATCAAATGGCTTTAATCCTTTTTTAATTTTTTTTTTTTTTTAAAAAGACATCTCTCGTTTTTTTCTTTTTTGTTTAGATTCGTGTTGCCACCTAGTGTTTTCCTCCCTTTCAATACTAAGAACATAGAGAAGTCTTTGTGGGTTGTTCATGGATGTGAATTCAAGGTCTCCACTGTATCAAATGGTAAGTTTGTTGCCATCCACCCATCCATGATCCGAATTCAAACCTTCACAAGTCTTTAATCCATACCTTAATTGTCGAGCTATCGATTTCAATCTGGAACTTATATTCAGGTGGCGATCTTCACATTTCTATGACAAATAGTATGATTTTTTTTTTTTTTTTTTTTTGTAGATGGTAATTCAACCAACGATTCATTAATTGATGAATCCAATTCGGCTCAAGGGCACCAACAAATTCATTGTTCTTTTCATAGTTTTGTCAATTTTGCCAAATTTTTTTTCAATACCTACTTCAAAGAGTAATGAATTTTATGGACATCAACTTGAAGCAGTTATTAAATTGTCAGATTAAAGGAATCATCAACTTTGCCAATAACTTGAAATAATCATCAATTTTACCAACAATTGAAGGGGCTTCAACTTCGTCAACGACTTGAAGGAGCTATCAACTTCGCCAATGAATTGAAGGAGCTATCAACTTCCCAACATGTTGAAAGAGTCATCAACTTTTCCCACGACAATTTGGATGTGCCAACTTCAATATGAATGAGCCAGTAACCTTTCCAACTTCAACGTGAAGTATTTATCGACTTTGTCAACTTCAACATCAAGTAGCCATCGACTTTTCCAATTTCAATTTCAATATGAAGGATCCAACATAAAGGAACCATCAAATTCACCAGAATTCAACCTTACTGAAGAAGAATTGGTCATCCAATCGTCTAAAATCAACTGCGTACCAAAAAAATAAAAAATCATGCACATCTTATATTACAAAAATAATATCTCAAAATTCAATCATTGAAAACTAATCTTCATTGAAGAAACATACGTCACATACTTGTTATCAAAAATTCAGTCTAAGCCGAGTAGAATTGATGATATACTTGTTTGAAAGAATTAGACTAATAGAAAAATATAAAGCTTCTAAACAACTTATATTGCGTAAATAATATCTTGAAATTTGACAGGTGAAAATTGATCTCCACCATTCAAATTGAAGAATAATGTGTCCCCTATTTTCAATCAAAATTTCAAACTAATCGATGATTCTCCAATCGTATGAAAGAAACAAACTATAGAAAAAGACAGAAACTTGACAACTTATGTTGCAGAAATAATATCTTCAAATCCAACCGTTGAAAACTGGTATCCACTGTTCATATTAAAGGAAAATATCTCCTCTACGTAATGTACAAATCTTTTTCTAAGTTGCCTACGTATCTTATAAAGGAATCAAGTCAAACGTAGTTCAAATTTGTAGTTTAAACTCATGCATCAAAGGAGTAATATGCAATTTTAGCTTATGTGCCAAGGAGAAACACCCTTTTCAAGCATAGTAACGCTTCAAATATCTTCCATTGATGGGTCCAATTTCAATGTCATCTTTATCAACAAGCTTGTAAGATCCACTTGAGTACGCTTTAGTCACAACATAAGGACCTTCCCATTTCACTTCAAGCTTTTTAAACTTTTGAAGAAAGATAATTAGCCTTCGAACTGCAAGTACCATATCACCAACTTGGAAAGAATGAAAATGAACCTTTTTCTTGAAAGCTTTTGAAAGATGAGCTTGATAGCATCTAATATTTGCTGAGCTTCCAATTTCATTTCATCTAATCTGCTAATGCTTCTAGGCGTAAACGAGCATTCTCCTCCTCCATTTGTCTTTCTTGAATTGCAATCCTTAAAGAAGGTATTTAACATTCTAGTGATAGAACAACTTCAGCACCATATACTAGTGCATAAGGAGTCAATTGAGTTGGAGTTCAAAATGTAGTACAATGTGGCCATAAAGCTTCTCCAATCTGCATATGCCAATCTTTTTTTGATTTGAGGATTACTTTCTTTACCGGGTTACAAAGAATTTTATTGAAAGCTTTAGCCAAACTGTTGGTAGTTGCATAATACATCGAAGAGAAAAATTGTTTAAACTCAAATTTAGTGCAAAGTTGCTTCATCAAACTGTTGCAAATAGGCTTTTCAGTGTCCATGATAATGTATCTCAAAATCCCATAACAAAAGATGATGTTTACATGAATGAATTTTATAATATTCTCCTTCTTTACTTCCCTCCGTGTAACAACTTCTGCTCATTTTGAAAAAAATAATTAGTAGCTGCTATAATGCAGAGATGCTAAGCAGATGACTTAAGCAATGGCCTAACTATGTCAAATCCTAATGTGTTGAATGACCATGACGCAACAATTTGATGCAATGGCTCAGGTGGTTAATGGAGATAGTTTGCATGAAATTGGCAAGATTGACATTTTTGAGCATATTTCAAGCAATCTTTCACCATGGTAGGTGTAAGACCCTTTCTCCCAGGCCCGGGGCCTGCGCAATGGTAGGGGTTTGTCGTCTGTGCAAAGACGTTAGCTGTGTGCCCGAGAGGTGTCATAGGTGTCGGGAACATCTATTGAAGACAAACTTAGGCGTTTGAGACTCAAGTGTTAGGGTGGCCAAAATGGTGACCATGCTTGTGCACCCATGGCATGCCTTGGCTATGGAGTGTGTCAAACTTGAGTAGCACACCTTGGTTCGATGGATGGACTAGGCTAGTAGACTCAGATGGTTTGGTGACATGACGGTTCGTGTGGGTTAGCCGTGACCATGGAGTGGTGCGAACTGGTGCGGACTATGATCAAGACAAGCAGACAGTTCAACTAGAAGACTTGGTTAATATGGAAGGTTCTAGAAAGATCTAGAGAGTCCTAGAAGATAAAGACTCAGTCTCTTGACCTAGTGGATCAAGGAAGCTTCAAGGGCTTGGGCTACGGGCTTTGAGGATCTCCGTACATGTGTCACGATCTCAGCCATCGAAGAGAACCCCTCTTCTCTATAGAAGGAGAGAGCTCATTCATTGTATTCATTCATAGATAGAGAGTCTCTACTAAAGTTAGAGAGAGAAGCTCTAGAGTGTAGTTTTAGAGAGAGAGAAAGATCATGAAGGCATAAAGATAGGTAGACTAGATGTGTGCTAGATAGCTATGTGCTTATTCCTATTTGGGCTAGGGGTGTTAGCCCGAGTGACCTCTATTCGTAGGCACTCACATTTGTATCATTTACTATTTGGAATATAGTGAAAGGTTGGACACCTTTGCCCGTAATTACTTGTCTTTGATTGTTTATTGCCTTCTTTCCGCAACGTCCAAGTGATAGTGAGTTGTGTGTTTTAGCCTGTGCATGTCGGGACATACACCTCGTGACAGTAGGTGTAATGCCCAACCCTATTAGTAAGGGAAAATAAGAAAAGTCACAATTTTTAAGTGACAAATATTTATTTTTAATATTTTTTAATTTAAAGTATATTAGAATTAGGGTTTAGTTATTTCATTTATCGGGGTTATTGACTTCCAGAGAGAACTTAAGCTACATCTATGTTTTAGGAGGTGGCCAATCATTAGAAACAATCGGGGAGAGTCCAATCGACGATCGTTAATGAGATAAATAAATTCCTCAATCTCTTTAAACTTAAATTTGATATATTATATTTATTATATAGAGTCTAAGTCAATTTTATAATATTTAGGTTGAGACTGGAGATTGAATAGGGATTTTATATTTCAATTTGTGAATATTAGAGATGAGTAAATAGATTATTTGATTTTCTTCGTATTTGATCTATTAATAAAATTCTTGAATTTTTGTTCTTTCCATACTTTATAGTTTGAATGAAATAATTTATTCGTCTTATTTTAAGAAAAAAAAAATTCATTTTTTTTTGTTTGGTGATGAAGGTTCTCTCTCAAAGTTTCCTTTTTGAGCATCGCTGATTGTGGATCTTGTTCCTTTGATTGATTGGCCGGAA
>JAXGGT010039021.1:0-12443 GCA_035583425.1 Marsdenia floribunda
TTTATTCAAAAAAATTTAAACTTGAAACCTTAATAATAAATGTTTAACAAATACAAAATAAAACCGAGAATGCGACATTTTGTTTATTTCAAAAATTACAAATTTTTTATCTTCAATGGATTCGAATTCATGATATTTTATGGTTATAACTAAAATTAGTGATCACTAGAGGAATTACTTCTTGTTTCCAAAAACATGACATTACCCATCAATTTCTTAGGTTATATATATATATATATATATATATATTAGTGTCCGAGGTGTCCTCAATGGGTCCAAAATGGACAATACCTTTTAAGTCATGTTTACATTTAGATTAATTTCCGCTTGAGTCAAATAGCTCCCTTTTAAGAGGTAAGCTCTAACCCAAGTTTTAGATGCTTGTATACGTGAATGTAATTTTGAACCTGTGACCATTGTTATGTGGACCAAACCGGACCGATTCCATTTAATGGTAAAAACTATATTGTTCAAAAATCGTGCTAAAAATAATAATTTGATTGGAGTGACCGGTCGGACCAGTCAGACCGTGAACCACCGATTGACTTTTAAACTGATTAGGTGATTTTTCTTTTTAGGGAAAAAAGGTTTTTCTTGGTTCAGGGTGGCATTATGGCATGATTTGCATTAATTATTTTTAATTCTCCCTTATTTCACTTCTAATGCGATGGGTCTCTTTTCTAAATATTTCCTAGTGTAATCTCATTCTGTTATTTATTTTAAAAAAATATATATATTTTTACTATTGTGATTTTGTTAATTATATTTATTTTTAATTTTAAAAATGTATAGAATATAAATATTTACTAAATAGTAAATAATAAATGTGTTATTTTTATAAAAATATATATTATTTATAGTAAATATTTTTTAATTTTCAATTTATGACGTTACCGGTTCAATTGCGATAAACCATTAAATTGTAAACTACTAACTTTTCTAATTCGATCTTCAGTTCAATTCTAAAAATAGTTCCTGCAACCTTATTTAAGTCAAGCGAGTATTTTACTAGCTTACCTGTGCCTTCAGGGTCAACGTTATATGTATATATATATATATATTCAGGATAAAACTTCTGTCGCTATAAGTAAAAACCAAAAAAAAAAAAGGAATATTATTATTATTACCTGTTATGTTTGGACAAAGTATTTTAATTGACAGGCAAATAATGACGACGATTTTGGTATCAAACTCTCATGGCATTATTTTTTTGTTCGTTTGTTTGTTTTAACAATTCTCAACCTGAAAAATATTTTCGCTGTCGTTAAGGAATCAATCCATCGTCGTAGTCATATGAAAAACTCATGAGGATGTTCGTTTTCTGTAGTTTCCAATAGGCTTTCCTATTGTTCTAGTAAACAAATTATTACAATATTATGCCCAACAAAAATACTTCCCTCGTTGCAAATTTAAGGAAAATCTCTCGATTCAATCTTTTAACTATTTACGTTTCTCTGAGTTAGTTCTAAAATTATAATTTTATACAAATTGATCTTTTATCTATTTTTAATTTTACAAATTGCTCATTTTCATCAAAATTGGTCAATGTTTGACCACATTTTAATATATGATCGGTATATCCATTAAACTCTAAGGATATTTTTGCCACTTTAAGTTCTTCCCACTTCGAATCCGAACTAAACGAGAGGGAAAAGGTACTAACTGAATCACAAAGAATGCGAGTATGCATTTAATATATTCTATTTCACATTCTGTTTTGTTTTCTTTCTAATATAAAATGACAAAAATATCTTTTAAGTTTTATAGATGTATCAATTACATGCTGCTAAAAAGTGAACGAATATTGATCAATTTTAAAACTAAAAATAGATAAATAATCAATTTATATAAAATTAAAGTTTTAAGACCAACTTAGAGAAACATAAATAATTAAAATTTTCCAATTTAATTAACCGTACGAGGACGAAACCAAGACCCTTTTTTGTTATAATTTAAATTTTTGATCATTTACTTATAAATTTTTGGTTTTTTTTTTTTTATTATTATTTTTTTTTTATATTTAATTTGTTTTTTAGTGCTAAAAAATGGCAAAATTATATATTTTAGAGAATGAATAATTTATAAAAAAAAAAAAAAAAAAAAAAAAAGGAGAGGAAAATAATAATGTATAGAGAAAGGGAGCCCCCGACAAGAGCATCTTTTCCCAATGTGTTGTCCAAATTTGCGTTATTATCTTTCATGTTTGGTGGATGCAAAAATTTATTATGTTTCCAACTACTTGGGCATGCATGTTTTACATTTTCTAAACAAATAATTGAACTCAAGTATTATTGCCAAATTTCATCAGGTCATTATGTAATCAAACCAATATTCTGTTTTTGCTAATTAAATAATAATAATAATAATAATAATAATAAAAACTTGGAAACTCAAACTAACCAATATTTTTTATCGAAAGAATTTGAACAAAAATTTTAAATATAATGCATTAATTGAGTTTATTCGAACATAGTACGAAAATTAATCACACTAAGATCAAACATATCATATTTGATTCAACAATTAATCAAATTAAGTTCAAATATCTCATATTTACGTTGGATTATAACATTACATACACCTCTAGCAAGAATACATTTAGTTTGTATCATTATTTTTTTGTATTTTAAAAAAAAAAAAAATGAATATAATCTATAGCCTAATATTTGGAAAATTTTTGTAGCCAGGTGCATGGGTTGTTTATGTGTATGTGTGTGTGTGTGAATATATATATATATATATATATATTCATAATAATAGGGTTGTCAAGTACAGACCCGTATTTTGGGCAACATTAATGTTTGATCAGCATGCTCAACTGCTTCTCCATTTATTTCTTGTTTTTCATGCGTTTTCTCCGTTTCCTTCAAGCATTATTCCAATGGAAGGGAAAAGGCAGACGGGAAAGGTAGAGAAAGACAGATTCATCCACATTTCCAACATTAATTCACATCTACTAGGGATGGCAACAAACGGGGATTTGTGGGGTACTCCTTCACAATTTCCATTCCCAATTCTTATATATATTTCTCATCCCCATTCTCTGTGGATAATTACTTTTACATCTTATCGCTACTCCCAATGGGAATTAAGGATCACTGTTATATTTTTTATTAAATTTTTTATTTTTTTTTATTTTTAATTAAATATTAATTAAAAAATAAGCATTTTGTAAAATAAAAACATATAAAGTATTTACAACTTTTTTTAATATAATATTTTTTGAAAAAAAAAATTATAATTATAATATTGAACATTAAAATAAAATAAGGATAAAAAAAACAACAACATTTCTAACCTTTTGACATAGAGATAGAATTTTTTCACTAATTTATATAAAAATAAAATTATAAATATTATTGAATTAGAATGTTGTAGAACTAAAATTCTAAAATGGTTAATTATGAAAATAAATATTTATATTTAATATATACTAAATTTAATATTATCATGTATAACTATTTATATAATATATAATTTTTTTCATATTAAATATATACATGAAAATTTTAAAATGGAATCACTATATTTATTCAAAAATTTGATGATATGGTATTATGAGTTTATAATCTTGTACATAAGATGTCATATTTAAAAATTACAATTACTGTTAATATAATTTTATTTTATAAAATATAGAACTAAGAAATTGAATATTATAGTTATTGTTTAATTAGTTTATAGCCAATTTAGTATTTACCAAATAGTTTTATTTTAAAAAAATTCAATAATTATTATGATAGTCATGACTTTATTTATAAGTGTATATGGTATATATAATTAAAAAAGTATATATTATAGCTATTATTTTATTAATTTGTATCTAATTTAGTATTTACTAAATAATTATTATAATTTATTTTTAAATTTTTTAAATAATTAATTATTGTGGTTGTTATATTATTTTATTTTTATTATAAATATATAATTAAAAATAGGAAATTTGGTAAATTTGGTCCCTTAACTTATATAATTTTTGTAATTTCATCTCTATTTAAAAATTTTGACAAATTTCATCCTTTTGTCAATTTAAGTGAGAGCCAACACAATCAATCCTTACAATTTAATTTATTTTTTTTTAAAATAAAGTGTATGTATCCATCGAAGATTTCCCTTTCTACACTTTGTTTTTAAAACATAAGAGTAAATTGTAAGAATTTATTACGTTGATCGTCATTTAAATTGACAAAAAGATAAAATTTACCAAAATTATTAATATATATATAAGGGATGAAATTTGCCAAATTTTTTAAATAGGGATAAAATTACAAAAACTATATAAGTTAAAGAACCAAATTTACCAATTTTTCTTAAAATTATTATTATATATATGTATATATTTTCAGGCAGGGATAGGGATCGAAGGTTAATACCATCCCCGGTTTTCTCTTTCGAGAATCATCATCCCCATCCCCAAACTTGGTCAAAATGAGGTCGAGATATGAATTTCCCGTCGAATATGGTTTTAATTGTCATCCCTAACAACAACTTATCTTTATTTCTATTAATTCCATTCAAATATAGAAATGATGAATTAGGATATTTCGCCCTTAACTTATGAAAAGAAAGAAAATAAAATTAATTTTTTAAAAATTAAAAATATTAATTTTTTTTCCTTTACAATTAAAAAAAAAAAAAAAAAAAAAAAACCACAATATTCAACTCAAAATGAACTTTTTTGGGTAGTAAGAACAAATAGTTTGAAAGTGAAAGGATTAAGAGAAATACATATCATCCATTAATAATAAGAATATTACTCAAAATGTGGAGAATTAAGAAAACACGTCTCCTCCATTAATGCTATACTTTTCGATTTTTTTTTTTTTTTTTTTTTTTTTTTCTTAATTTTTAAGTGACTTTCGGCTCTCTCAAATTCATGCTCTCTTGAATCACAAGTGTGAGGCTAATTAATGATATACATTTCGACTTGACCATTTCATAGATTGACAAATTAATTTGGAATTATTAATTAAATTTTGTTCCTTCCAATTTGATACAAGTGCGTGTGTCAATATTTGTATATTAATTTGGTAAAAATTTCCAATTTAATACATACACACACACACTTATATATATATATATATATATATATATATATGGGTTATCATTCTTATATTATAATATTTTATCTACAATAGTTTTTTTTTTTTTTTTTTAATTTGACAAAATTTTTTAACGGTTTTATTTTAATCATGTATCGTTAATTAAAAAAATGTAAGGGCCTAAAATAATTTTTTTTTTTTTTAAATGATACTTAAGGAATTAAATTAAATACTTTTCCCATTACTTCTTCTATTTGTGTATATATCTTCTATTTATAATATAAATGTCAATCATATTAGATTAAGTTAATATAATTATATATTTAATTTGTCAATTTGAACCTGACACAAAACTCGATAAGACACAAAAAAGTTAATTAAACTTGAACACTATATGAAAATTAGTCTTGTTAATTCGTCAACCCGATAATAATACATATAAAAGTCAAAACTCATTAATTTACCAGCACAATTATATGATACTAACCCACTAACATGATTATTTACCAATTTAACTTATAAAAATATTAATATTATTTAATTTAATTATATATAAAATTTAAAAATTTAAAAATAATGAAAATTATTAAACCATTTAATAATAAATTATAATATATAAATCAAAAATAATAAAAAAAAAAAATTATTATTTAAACGGTTATGTGAGTTGGAAACTAGTTACTCAAGTTCCACCCTTTTAGAACCCGCACACGATTATTATTAAACAAGTCGACGTATTTTGACACGAACTGTTTATCCACAACTATAATTTACTAATTTTATATTGTTTTCATGTCAAATCAGATATTGTCACATAAGTTTCTAAAAAAAAAAAAAGCGTCTAAGAAGATTTTTTTTTTTTTCCCTCTCAATAGCATGTGTAATTTATATAAATATTTTTAGTTTTTTAGTCTTTATTTAATTTATTTAACTTTTGTGTTTATTTGACATTTTTAATCTGAAATTTGGAATTTTTTGCTTTTTTATTTAATTTTTCAATTTTTATCATCATCTTCATCCGATTTTTCTATATTTCTTTATTGAAGTTGCTTGTCATTTTTTCTCACTGGGGTAACTCTTGTTATTTATATTTATTCAAACAATTTATTTATTTATTTATTTCATTTACCAATTTTAATTTCTAATATTTTTCTAATTTACCCATTTTTTCATTTTGTTTATTTATTTCTATTCTCTTTCTCCATTTTTCATGTTTTTGTATATATTAAGTTTTCATTTGTACTTTTACTTTGATTTTTCTCTTTTTTTATGATTTTTCCCCTTTTTTAAAAGGAAAGACCATTTTTTTTAACATCTTTTTGTATATTCAATTTTTAAATGTGTATTTGAATTTGTGAAAAAATAAATAAATAAAAATTTTAAAAATTAGAGATTTTCATAAATTTTAGATTATAGTTATTGAGATGAATTTCCTATTTATTTTAATATTAACGCAATATTTAACTTAACCTTTGTTGCTAATATTTTTGTTATTAGGTGATATATATATATATATATATATATTACATAAAAAATTATAGTCAGTATGATATTTCAAATAAGATAGAAATTTAACTAATATAAATTTAATTTAAACATTATTAATATACTTTATTTTTTATTTTTTATTTTAAAAAAGATGTTACTATAGATAGTTGTATTAAATTTATATAGAAACGATGAGCGATAAAATTGAGGTTTAAAAAGTTGTTATTTAATTTCTTTAATTAAATTTTAAAAAAAAATCATTACATAAGTTCAATTAGTATATTTATATTACATTATTATATGTGTGTGTATGTGTATGTGTATGTGAAATTTGTAATAATAATTTAATTTTTTATTATATAAAATTTTATATTTAAAAGTCAAAAATTTATTCTTATAAATTAAGAAGTAGAAATTTTTAATAAAATTTGTAAATAAAATTTAATAATAACTTTTTATAAATAAATAATTATATATATTATAAGATTATATATTATAGTCTATATGTAATACTATGGTTCAATTATTTATAAAGAAAAAATTGTACACATTAAGTTGATAGAAATATAAAGACAAAAAAAAAAAAATATTTTTAAAAAAAGTAAAACTATAAAAGTTCGATAAAAGATAAAAATCGTAATATAGACATACATTTTACATTTGGAGTGGAATGTATCTCTAGTGTGTGTGTATATATATATATGAATGTAAGATACAAATTTAGGTATAAGAAACAAAACATGAAAAAATTACCACAGAGAATGTTTAAACTCATATAATTTCAGGAAAAATTAGCCTATTTTGTCCTTGAACTATTTTTATTCAGCTTTTTTAGTCTAAAATTTTTATTTTTTACTTGTTTAATTCTTGAACTATCTATTATTTTTCTAATTTGATCCTTATGTAAGTTTCTAAATAAGTTATCACATAAAATTATTTTTTAACTAAAAAATTTAAAGAGATAAATTTTCTTAAATTTTCTCCCTTTTTTCCATTATATACAAACAAGGATTAGGGTTTATTTATTATTGTATTTTTTGGTGTTCATTTATAATTTGAAAATTTCTGAATTTACCTTTTCATCCTTTATTTTATTTATTAAAAATGATTTTACCATAAACTTGTTTAAAAAACTTACTGTCAAGCCCCTTTCATGGGGCTGTAATACAACAATATTCTCATAGTTTCCTAGAAAACGTAATGTCTCTTACATTAAAAGAATAAAAATTAATAACTAAATACAAAACAAACTTTATTATATCAATAAGCAAATATCATTTCCAACGATCTCCAAACGAAAGGTACTAAACGAAGAAAGGAATAAAACTTATCAACACTAAATCCTTAGCTACCAAAACTAAGTTCTCAATAAGCAATAATTTATTTAAAAAACCAAAATAATAATTTTTATGAACATTTCCTAGTTGTATAATCTATATCCCATTATTACCAATCGTTGTCCTCTTCAAATTCACACTCATTAGAATCATCATAGAAAGGGGGTAAAAGGAACGAGGGAGTGAGTAATAACTTAATAGGTAGAAATATTCTCTTTGAAAAAGTACTATCTTTTATTTTAAAAAATATAATAAAACTTATCGGTAAATAAAATAACCTCAAATATACCTGTCAAATATTTTGCATACAGACTCTTTCTTAAAAGTACTCTAAGAAAGACCAATGAAAATCCCAAAAATCTCATTTATTCAAAACACTTAATTTCAAGATGATAATATAAAATAGAGAAAATATTCACAACATGTAATCAAAATAATTTCATTCTTCTTTGTCAATTGGGGAATAATTTGAATGTTTCTCTAATTGGTCATTTACTAAATTCAATTCTTAACTTTATACCCGTTAGTAAAGGGCCATATATTTTTTATTGGGTAGCTTTTTGTCCATGCCAATGGATTCATTTGATTGAAGTGGAACATGTTCCTCCCACATCTAATCCATTAATTAACTCCAATTCACTTAACAATTCAGAACATTCATCATTAGAAATATAAATAATTCATGTCTTTTATAACAAAAAATAAACAACAGGCTACATTGAACTTTAAAACAATTAATTCAAAAATACTACTAAAATATTTTAAATTATAAAATAAAATTTCTTTAAATACTACACTCTGTTATTTAAATTGTAATTCAAAGACTACTGCACTTTAATTTCACTATATAATTTATAATTTTCAAATTCACTTTCTTTAATTAACAAAATACAAAATAGCTTTCACAATCTGAATTTTAAAATATATACTAAGCCTTAAATCAAGCCAATACAATTTTAATCACAAGAATTTTGCATTTCAACTCTAAATAAAATAATTTAAATGCTATAACTATCTTTAATTAAAATCTCACATGTTTCTTTAACATAACAGTAACAATAAAAGAACTATGTATATATATATATATTTGGAGTAACATTAATAATAACAATAATAATAATAATAATAATGATAGGATATTTAAAAATATTCATTTGGCTATATATAAATTTGATTTAAAAGAACAAAATTAATTTTTATTAGAAACTACAAATTTAACTAAAATTAATCCATGTAATAAAATATCTTTAGAATTTAACGTATTTATCAAAATATAAAATAATTTATAGTTGTACATCAGAAAATAAGCATAAATTATTTATCAACCATGAAATATTATCAAAGATAATTTATTTATACAAAAAATAATTATTTATCTAGACTTAATTATCCATCATACGTGTTATGAAAAATAGACATTTGTTAGTATATTCTCGTACAATTATCTTCAGAAATACAATCAAATTTAAACGATAAAAACAAAACATAATTAAAAATTGTGTTTAATCAATGAATTAAATCTATAAATTAATTACCAATCATTCCAAAATAACCAAATAAGATAAGCATCATACCCAAATCTAGATTTGATAAACATCATATCAGCATTCTAATTCAAATTCAAACAATTAAGATCAATTTAAAGCAATTTAAAAGGGATTAATTTAACCTATCTTGAATGTGAAAAGATAAAGCGCTCAATCTCGAATTAGGTCAAATACTCGCTCTTAAACCTTCTGTACAGTCAAATTCTACGAAAATTATAATATTAATTAATTAATAATTATCCCTAATATCATTAATATCCTAAGATGAAAAGATAAAAGAGGGAATTATTATCTTTGTCCATAGTCTGAGAAAACTCTAGACGTTCTTCTCTATAGTGGTTATAGTGAATTACCCTGATGCACGTTAAAGATATAATGAGTTTCAGTTAATCTCTTAAACACTTACTCCTAATAATATATTTATTATTATATTAATTATCTATTTATAAGTTATTCCCTAAAAATTAAAAAGAATTTATTTTTACGATTTAAATTTTATTAGTGTATTTACACTTACAAAAGAACCAAATGAAAAATTTAAATAGTTTATAGATCAAACAAGTCAAAAATAAAGAATTGAAACTAATCAGAATGAATGTAAATAGTATAGGATTACATAGACTAATTTTTCTAATTTTAAGCTTCATTTTTGCCACTTGATATTGAAATAATTTCCATTAATAGAAAATTTAAATAGAAACATATATATATATATATATTATAGAATAGTCCTATTGTTATCATACATAAATCTTAAGTTTATTTTATATATTTATTTATAAAAAAATTTATTTGTTCATCTCCTGTTTTTTTTGTTTTTTTTGTTTTTTTTCAGTAATTTTTATCTTTTCCTTGTTTTGTTTGTTTTCTTTCCCCTCTTAATTTTAAAATATATAATGAATATTTTGATTCTTTATTTTTTTAATACTTTTTCATATAAAGTTGATTTTTAGTTGGTGGTAAATTAAAAATTTGCTTAATTATATTTATGTATTATTTTTGATTAATTTTTGTTGTTTAATTATATATATTTAAAGAGTTTATTTATTTTCTTCTTTTAAATTTTGTATTATTAGAATATTAATATTTGTAGGAAATTGTTGATTTATGAATTTGATATGATAATAATATATATCTAATTAAATAAAAATAATTTTTTTATATGTATTATATAAAAAATAAAACAATGCAATAATTTTTCCATGAACTTGTTTTTTAAAAAATATGATTTTTACATTTCACAACGCTAAATCTCTCTTTCTCAGTCCCTTGTTATTTCTTTGACATATATTTATTAAATTACATTCATGATATATTTATTTTATATATATATATAATATTATACTTTATTTAATTCTCTGGTTATTAATGCAATATATTTATCATTTTGAACATTATCTTCACATAACCATTATTGTTATTGACAATTATAATAAGTATTTCTTTTTCTTTCTTTTTTTCACGTTGGAAAGCCAATCAAGTCTTTTTATTCGTCAATTTTCAAATTAAAAAAATGAAGTCTTTTTATTTATTGATATTTTTCCTTTGACATCTATATAATTAATATTTTACAACTAATAATTGAAAGAAAGTAAAAATAAAAATATTTAAGTCTTTTCAATAAAAAAAAAAAAAAAAAAAAAAAAAAAAAACATGTCAATTTTGTATTTTTAAACTAAATAGTTTATATCATTTGGCATTTGGATGCTCTATCTAATATATATACACACACATATCCACTAACCTCCGACCTACAAATAATAGAAAATTAAGTACCCAAATTCATAAAATCAACAACTATTTTTTTTGGGTTTAAAATTAATTAATTGTAGTCTCATTCAATCTATAATATAATATATACATATATATACATCTACTTGTTTCAATCAGGAAGAAAAGATGTTGACTTCTCTAGGCTTTGAAATGTTATAAAGACAGAGAGAGTGAGATTGACGTGTGATGTTAAGGTTGAAAATTAATAGTTTTTTTTTTTTTTTCTCCTTTTTATTTTTTATTTTTTTGGTCCAAAAATTTAACATCACATTTGTTTGACTGACTTTAATTTTGTTTTGTGTTCAAAGTATATATTATTACTATTAAATTTCAAGAATTGATGTCCCCTTTTATTGATTTTGTTATCTTTCGTTATCTCTATATTTATTATCAAATATTTTTCATTATCTTAATATGATTTTTTTTTTTTTCAAATATCTTTTTAATGATTTGAATAAAAAAAATTGTACAAATGTATTATTAGGTGTATGAATGCCTAATATTTAAAGGAATTGTTCAATTTAACATCATAATTTGTACTTAAAATTTTAAAAAATAAATTAGTAAATTTAGTCTTTAATAAATTTTATATTAATAAAATAAGTTCTACCTTTTTTATAAAAAAAATTAAGTCCTAAATAAATTTATAAGTTAATAATATAGTTTTCTTTTACTAAAATTTAATTAAAATACATATATTTATTATATTTCTAATTAATTAAAAAAAAAAAAAAAAAACTAAAATAGTCATTTCACATACTAGCCTTCCATATTGATGAATCTACACAATGGACAACTACTACCTACATTCCTAAATGCTATTTAATTTACTTCCCTTTAAAAATATAATAATGTAAAGTTGAGATAAAATATCAGAACAAAAAAATTATTAAAATTCATATTGGTGTATATATATAAGGCATATATATATATGCACAACAATTAATCATAAAGAAAAGGACAAGATTTTGCCTTGATATACCACCATCGCAAAAAAGGAAAAAAAAAAAATGTATTCTCCTGAAAAGATTTGATATAATTCTACAATCCCACCTTAAAAATACAACGGTTCACTATATTTATATTTATGATAATTTATATTTTTTTTTACTTTTAAACAATATTAGAGTTTTTTTTTTTTTTGAAAAAATAATTATATTTTTTTGTCTTACAAATAAAGAGGATCTGATTCATATAAGAGAGACCATTCCAACTTTTAAAAAAAAGGTATTTGACAGGCTATATTAATATATATA
>JAXGGT010039051.1:0-12438 GCA_035583425.1 Marsdenia floribunda
TGGTTTTTTATAATTTAATTGTTATTTTTATTTAAATCTTAAAGTTTATAATATAATATAACTAGAAAATATTAATTTATTAAAAAATATATTTAATATAAAAAAAATACAATTTTCGACGAATTTGCGAGGGCTTATTAGAATGGCCGTCGCAAATCCCTTGTAATTTGCGACGGATTTGCGAGGGCTCATTAGAAGGGCCCTCGCAAATCCCTTGCAAATTGCAATGGATTTGCGATGGCTCATTCTGAAGGCCGTCACAAATCCCTTCCAATTTGCGACGGCTTTGCAAGAGCTAAGGGACCAAGCCGTCGCAAATCCATCGAAATTTCTCCTCTTTGACCAAATTGATTGCGATTGCAAATCCGTCGGGAATAGGGATGGCTTTCTCTGGCCGTTGCAATTTCCGACCGCTTGAATACCGACGGTCGTTCCACTCGCAAATCCCGATTTGTGACGGATTGGGCCGTCGTAAAAATTGATTTTTTCCAAGGTTCCTAGGGCTTCTAGGTTTTTATGGTTTCTAGGGTTTTACGGTTTCCAAGTTTTAAGGGTTTTTAGAGCTTCTTGGGTTTTTAGGGTTTTGAGGGATTTTAGGTTTCAAGGATTTTTAGGGTTTCTAGCGTTTCTTGGGTTTTATGGTTTCTAGGGTTTGTAAGGTTTCAAGGGTTTCTATGGCTTTAAGGATTTCTGGAAACTCCACCATCGATCATCCTTCCCGAAACTTCTTCCATGGAATTTCCTTCCCACAATCTCCTCCATGGACCCTCTTTCCAAGACCCTTCTTCATGGACTCTCCTTCCCGAAAACTCCTCCATGAACCCTCCTTTACAGACCCTCTTTCCCGAACCTCATCCATAGCCCTCCTTCTGGGACTCTCCACCATGAACCTTCCTTCCCAGAATCTCCTTTGTGAACCCTTCTTTCTGAAACCTCTTCCATGGACCCTCCTCCATGGACACTCTTTCCCGGAACCTCCTTCATGAACCCTCATTCTCGAAACCTCGTCCATGGATTCTCGAACCTCGTCCATGGACCCTTCTCCATGGACTCTCCTTCTAAAAACCTCCTCTATTAACCCTTCTTTTTGTACCTTCCATTCCGAACCCTCCTTCCCGAACATCCTCCATGGACCCTCCTCCATGAACCTTCCTTAACCTCCTCCATAAACCCTCCTTTACAGACACTCCTTCCTGAACCTCAATTGACCTTCTTTCCTAAACTCTCGTTCATGGACCCTCCTTTCAGGACCATCTGTAGATAGTAAAATATTGTAATTTCTAAAAATAGTAATTTTGTGGTAACAAAGGTTCCAACCAATTAACTTTTACTTTTATTTATTAATTATCCTTTTACTTTACCCTAATTACGAATTACATATTACTAATTACTTTTCTTAATTTACCATGACGAATCACAGGTTGAAACGTGGTAAGGCTTCAGGCTCCCTTTCCTCTTTAAATAGAAAGCCAAGAGAGCTTCAAACAACACAACTGTTGGATGTAGAGAAGCTCTGTCATATTGGATCCTTCCTCTTCTAAGTCCAAACTCATTTGGAGATCAAGCCTCAAAGGCCCTCGGATTCATATCAAATCCATCATCGAGATTAAGTCCAAAGACCCTTGAAGACATCAAATCAAAGATCGAGATTAAGCTCAAAGGGACATCGAATCCATTGACAGAAAGAATCAGCGGATTAAATAGGAGATTGTAACCCATTTCACAAATTAATGAAATATATTTTACATTGATCCAATTTGCATTATTTCTAATTTTAATTTTTCCACAGAAATCACTATCCACAAATTTGGCACGCCCAGTGGGACCTTCATACGCTCATCTCTTTTCTGTCAAATACCATCAATGGAGTCAAAGAACAAAGGCATCAACAAGGTTGTTTTAAAGAGTGTCACCTCGGATACTGGCATTGGTGTTGTGATATCTGAAACATAAGTTGGACCCACCACTCGAAGTAAAGGAAGAATGTTTCCTGCTTCGTAAATGCAAGTTGTTGGCAGTTCAACCCTCAAATATGATAACCCTTACTTTGATGTTGCTCCTGTACAGAATCCACCCAAATGCAACGTAGGTAATTAACGATTCAAACGACATTGTCGTTGTTGGAACAAAGTTCTTATTCTGACAAATTTGAATCAGACGATGAGGATCTCGTCATGGACTCTACATATGCCAGTCGTGGGAATTCAGTTACTGATAATGATGATCCCGAGAATCCCTCTACAAGTACCGCAATGATGTTTGTCTTGATGGCAGACGCTTCAACCATAGAGGAGCAACTGGCAAATCTGACAAAACTGGTGGAGAATCTTGCGATGCATGCAGCAAATCAAGATCGAGTGATTGCTCAGATAATGAGCAACAGTGGTGAATCTAGTCAAACTGCACAAAAGCATGCTGAAGAAGCACAGAAAAATGTTACATCCAAGCAAGGAGAAGGATCTAATGATGTCGGAACCATCGAGACTGCTGAAAAGGATTCAAAATATGTTGATGGATCTGAGACCGTAAAACAAGAAAGAAGAGTTCATGTTTCAGCGAATGGATCTATTCCCATCGATGAACTCAAGAACTTTATCGAGGGGACGATAAAGGACAGATATGAAGGAAGTTCAATATTTTCCTTTGCATATTCCAAACCATTTTCAAGGAGGATTAATAATTTGAAAATGTCTGCAGGCTATCAACCTCCAAAACTGCAACAGTTCGATGGCAAAGGTAATCCTAAGTAGCATGTCGCCCATTTTGTGGAAACATGCAGCAATGCCGGAATGGAAGGAGATCTTCTGGTCAAGCAATTTGTCCGATCTCTCAAAGGAAATCCCATTGATTGGTACACTGACCTGATATTGGGATCAATTGACAGTTGGAATCAACTTGAGACAAAATTCCTGAATCGCTTCTACAGTACCAGACGAACTATAAGTATGCTTGAACTCAGTCATACCAAACAATGGAAAGATGAACCTATTGTTGACTACATCAATCAGTGGAGGAGTTTGAGCTTGGATTGCAGAAATCGACTATGCCAGAAGTCAGCCATCGAGATGTGCATTCAAAGAATGCATTGGAGTCTTCAATATATCTTGAAAGGCATCCAACCAAATACGTTTGAAGAGTTAACCACTTGCGCCCATGACATGGAGTTGAGCATTAAAACTCATGGAGATCAAGGAAATTTTGTTGCTGAATCACGCAGAAAAGAGAAACATGATTTCAATAAACATTTGTCTAAGCCTGAGGTGAAAGAGTCTTTTGCAGCGATTGTTGCTCCAATCAGAATAGCAACTAAAGTAAGCAAGAACTTTGCAGAGAAGAATGATATTCCATCAAGTCTGCCAAAAAAAAGCTAACATTGGAGGAAAGACAAGGGAAGAGTTATCTCTTCCTTGATTCAGACGTGCTAGAAATGTTCGATGATATGCTGAGTAATGGATTGATTGAATTACCTTAAATGAAACAACCAGGACAGGCAAATCGGGCTGGCGATCCGAATTATTGTAAGTATCATCGTCTTATTAGTCATCCTATCGAGCACTGCTTCATCTTCAAGGACAAGATAATGGATTTGACTCGCAAGGGACAAATACTGCTGGAGGACGAAAAGGTAACTGCTAACCAGACAAGTATCATGCTCGACTGTCCTTTGTGTGCAAACATAAAGGAATCTTCTGAAGATGTTCTGTCATCACCATGTACTTCAATCAATTCTGCCCAGCGTGAAACGGTGAAACTTGAAGTAAATGATCTTTATCGTGACAGAATAGCTAAAGTATCTAGAGATATAGACACTGTTGATGTTGATGATAGTTGTACGTCGGTCAAATGTCGGAAGAATTAACTCTCCTTCCAAAAGTGGCTACTGGTATCGTATTTGACCATACATGTTGATAGAGTTAGTAATGCTAAAGAAACATCACTCGACAATTATTCTGCAAAGAAAGATGATTTACCTTCGATGACAGACACTTGTATGACTTCAATAAACTTCGCTGATGATGATCTCTTGTTGGGATCAAAATCGCATAATAGACCGTTGTTCGTGTCTAGGTATGTGCGTCAGAAGATGATGAACAAAATACTGCTGAATGGAGGTTCTGCAATTAATATTCTCTCACTTCGCATGTTGAAGGAATATGACATCTATGTTGAAGAACTCTTGCAAATTCGTCTTATGATACAAGGATTCAACTAAGGCGGACAAAGAGCTATTGGTACTATCAAACTTGATATCCTGATTGATGAAATGGCTTCAAGTGTGCTTCTTCACATAGTGGATTGCAAGACTTCCTATAATATGTTGTTAGGAAGACCACGGTTGCACGATAATAGAGTAGTACCTTCAACATTGCATTAATGTTTTAAATATTTGAGCAATGGTACTGTGAAAAGGGTGATCGCAGATGACAAACCTTTTACTAAAGCTGAAGCATACATTGCAGATGCCCAATTTTATTTCCGTGTTAAAGTTGTAGAGCCCCGTGAAGAACGATCAGTACCAGCAAAGGTGGAAGAACAAGAAGACAATTCATCTTTCAAGGGAGAGTCATTGACAGAGAAAGCTTAACAATTGTAGAGCATGCTACAAACACATAAAAGCAAAGGAATAATGTGAAGAAAGAATCTGCTTCTAACGTTTTGTGTTATGTTCCTAGGTCAATAAGGAAAGAAGGACAATCACCTTTCATGAAAGTTGAAGCATTGAAGGAGTTTACGATGACATCGACAACAATTGCGCCAGTCAAGCAGTCAAAATCAATCCTTAAAGGATTGTACGTCCTGTGGAAAGGGCAAAGGTCGAACATGATCAATTACCTGAAAGGATGACTGAAGAAGGCTTTGATCCTAATGCTTACAGACTACTAGCAAAGGCTGGATATAATAGTCAATCAAAAGGTAAGTTAGAAACATTACATGTGGCATCAATTGATCCAAAAGCACAAGAAAGCGATGAAGTGCCAAAGAACTCTCGTGTCGGCCTCGAATACGTCCAACCATCCCCAATCCGAATTTCCATAAACGTGCCTCTAATTGTTACATTTCTGTAGAAGATGAAGGGTCATATGTAAAAGTCAACTTTTCTTTCAATCACTCAAGAAGATTTAATTCACGAACTTCTATGCTTGACAGAATGCCGCCAGCAGTAACGAAAGGATACGCAAATGGGAAATATGATATAGTTGATACCTCAAAGAAGATATAGCTGAAACTCAGATCTTTGCCTAATAAGCAATTGTTTCTTAAAGAACTACCTCCTTGCTCTGACATGCTATTTTGTTTGTCCTCACCTTTCAATAGTAATAGCAGAATGAACATCTGAATAAATATGATTGATCCATCTAGAGTTGTCCTATGTACTGCAGCAGAGTTTACAATTTTATGGGAAAATTAGCAAACCGAAATGGCTGGAACTGATGAACCAAAACTCACAGCAGTGTGGATAAACAAACTGAGACACAATGAAAAGCTAATGAGAAAATATCAAGCCCAATATTTAGGCACAGAAGACTCCATGGATTTTAGTACTTTTCTTCCATCTGTTTAACAATGAAGGCCCTATCTAAGCTATTAAATGATCTTAGCAAAGAAAGCGAGCCAAAAGCATCATGAAAAGAACTTCTGCCTCTTCAGGTTATAAATAAACCTGGAAAAGAAAGAAAGGCCAGAAATATCATCTAATGAAATTCAATTTACATTCTGAACAAACTCATGTAGAGTAAACACTAAATTGTGAACTATTTTATGCAGTTTTTTAAGTTTTCTTCTTTTATTTATGCTTAAGTAGAACATTGTATGTAAGTAATTTGATTTTGGAGTTTGCTCAGCTCAGCAGGGGGAGAAGTGGAAACTTCCCAGCAAGATGTATAATTTCATTTAACATTTTTGTGTTTCTTATCTCTCTTGTAATGTAATGTTAATATTTCTAAAGGATTAAAGTGAAAGGGATAATAATTTAGGTGATCTTTCAGCTTTTCTGATAATCAACTATGTGGAACTAATTGGAGATGTTTTGGCATGTGGATTCATCAATAATCTCATATTTTGACGTTGCCTAAACTGTGGATCTCTAGTATTGATTTTTCAGTTTTTTTGGATGAAAAATAATAGTTTAAAAACTGAATGCATTGACTTCTTATTTGCCAAGTGATGGAAACACCTTAGTTGTTTAAATGCATATAATAAGTAATTAACAAAAGGTTCATGCGACAAAAATTTCAGACTACCATGTGAAACAGGAATCTATCTCTTAATATATACTGTTGTTTCTATGTGGCTATGGGAAATTTTGCAGCCTTCAAGAGAAATTAAGTAAAAATTTGCATTGATGTGAGATTGTAAAATGTTTTTCACATATTGCTGTGTCTACTTCTGACAAAAGGGATCAAAAAGCTGAGTATGTAATCGGAGTTTGCTCTGTGTTCTGTGCATACACAGATTGTTGTTTCTGTGCATGTAGATTCAGGACAAGTTTTTCACAGATTGTTGTTTCTGTGCATGTAGATTCAGAACAAGTTTTTTTTTTTTTTTTTTTTTTTGGCTTTTTTTCTCTTTCTGTTTTTGGTGCTGTTATGATCTTTGACTCTCCATAGATTTCTAGTAACCTTCAATCCCATGTTATTGTTGACATTGAGGATAATTGTTATATCTCCATAAACCTTTTTATTTCAGCTATGTGTACATGCACATAAATAAATAAATTTAAGAAAAATGATGTAAATGCATATATTTATCTTTTTTGAATAATGCAGCGACAACAAGAAGGAGAAAACTTTCAATATCAAGAATTATTCGAACGTCTACACATGTTTCAATCTAGACCAAAGAAAGGCGAATTTGTTAGCGAGCGCTCCAAAAAGGCAACGGTAATATTTTTTAAAAACAAATTTAGACCCCATAATAAATATTTAACTTAGTGAAATAAATATTATACTTATAATATTGTATGTATTCATGTTTTTTAGTAGGACGTGAATAAGCTTAAAGAGAAATACACACAGAGTTCTTCATCATCGCACTTTGTAGACAATGTTGTTGCTATTCCCAATGATAAGGAATTATTTGCTGAGGTATGTGGTGTTTTGAATAAAGGTCGAGTCTTTGGCTTAGGATCAGAGTCTAGTTCAGTAAAATCTAAGTCAAATGCCACAGTTTCATCTACTATTTCACCTGAGCTTGAGAAATTACAAAAAGTGTTGTCTAAGGTTGTCCAAAATCAGAAACAAACTCAAATGAAGTATAAACAAAGGGTGAAAAAATATAAGGAAAGGGAAAGTATTCTTACCAATTACCTGAAAGTACTTGCTCAGTCAGTAGGTAGACCACCATTACCACCAGTGCTAGTTGACGATGATGATGATGATGACGATGACGATGACGATGATGATGATGACATCATTTTAGTTGACCAGCATCCTTCTACTACTGGTTCTCATGATCATCATGATTCACCTCCTCCTGGCTCTTTTGCACCACCAACGAGAGCATGATATTTCCATTTTTATTATTAGGATTTTGTATACGCTATTATTTTATGTTATTAGGATTTTATATATACTATTATTTTATGTTATTAGAATTTTATTTATGTTGCTTGACAATATTATTGTAATTTTGATTATCTTATTAGGTTATATTAATTTCGGTTTTATTAATGATATTATAATTTCAATTTTTTATATTTGAATTCATATAAATTAATATTGGATTTTTATAATTTAATTGTTATTCTTATTTTCATTTTAAGATCTTTGTTACAGATATAATTAGGGTATATTAAATAGATTTTTTAATAATATATTTAATATTAAAAATCAAATTTATAAAATTAGCCCTCGCAAATCCGTCTCAATCTGCGAAGGCTTTGAGAGGGCATTTAAAATTAACGCTGACCAAGCCTTCGCAAATCCATCGCAATCGGCGAAGGCTTTGCGAGGGCATTTAAAATCAACGCTGACCAAGCCTTTGCAAATCCGTCGCAAAGCGACGAGGGCATTAAAAGCCAGGCCAAGCCTTCGCAAATCCGTCACAATCTGTGAGGGTAGTAAAATTCAACCCAGACCAAGCCTTCGCAAAGCCGTCGCAATCAGCGAGGCCTTTGCGAGGGTAAAGATATCCACCCTTACGATTGCCCTCGCTATTCCCTTTCCATCAACGACGGCTTTGGGCAATGATTTTCCTTCGCAAAACCGTCGCAATTTGACCTTTTTGACTGAAGCAAAAGGCCCTCGCAAATTGTGACGGCTTTGTTTTTCCTTTGCAATTTGCGATGACGTTTTTTGTGACGGCCGTTGCCCTCGCAAATCACCAATTTTTTTGTAGTGGATCCAAAAACATAAAAGATCTACTTGTTGGGGGAAGTCTGCAGTAGAATTCCTTCAAGAATGGAGAGGCGTCAAATTTTTGTTGTAGATTGCGATTCAGTGCTGAAAGCTAGATTTCACACTATAGTATGTACCAAACCAAAAGAAGATGATGAAGAAAGTATAGGATCATCATACCATGTCACTATTAATAATGAAGAACATGTTGAAGAGGAAGGTGCTAAGGATGCTCCTCCTAAATTTGAAGATGATGATGAAGGCTTCTTGATACGAGCATAAACTGTTTGCATGTAAAAAAATACTCCTCCTTGATGCACGAGGTTAAACTACAGGTTACTCATTGATAAGAGTATAAACTATCTAAAAAAAAAAAAAACAAAAGTTAAAGTAAAGTTTTCGCGTGATGATAAAGACTTCTTGGCATGAGTGTAAACTGTCTGCATGGTGATAAAGACTCCTTGGCAAGAGTGTAAACTGTTTGCAAAATGATAATATGATGATGAAGAATCCCTGACACGAGTGTAAACTGTTTACATATTGAATCGAATGCTTCTCGACGCACGAGCTAAAACTGCATGTTTCTCCGTTGACGTATGAGTTTAAACTGCACATCTGAACTACGTCTAACTTGATTCCCCTATGGGATAGGTAGGCACCTTAGAATAAAATTCTAAGTTCAGTCTTAACATTAAAATAAAAAATAAAAAAAAAATAAAGTAACCAAAAAAAAAAAGTAAAAACAAAAAAAAAAAAAAAAAAAGGGTAAAGCTTTGAGTTCGCACATCCAGTAATCATCAAAGTTGCAGAAGAAGTTGATTGATTTCTCCAAATAGAGTTTTGCCAAAGTTTTTGAAGATGTTTACTCGACATACTTGGTGATTGTTGATAACTTCAAGATAACATCACCAAAATGAATAATTGACAAGGGAAAGGAAATTTCAGCATGACAGTCGAATTGTTCTGAACGATCGGGTTGCTACTTTGTCTGCGATCAAGCTGAATTTTGGATAGTAAGTATAGGACATATCTTTCATCAATCTGGACGGCGAAGATTAGCTTTCAACGGTCAGATTTTAAGATATAATTTTCGCAAGATGAGCTGTCCAGAAGATTCTTTTACGTTCTATAGTCTAATTATTTCTGCAGTTGAAGCTTTGATACTTCTCCGAGCAACCTAAAATTTTTATAGAAAGTAATTGGAATAATTCCTTCAATATGGACGGTGGAGATTAGCTTTCAATGGTCAAATTTTGAGATGTAATTTCTGCAACATGAGCTGTCCCGAAGGTTCTTTCAGTTCTGCAGTCTGATTCTCTATGCAATGGAACCTTTGATACTTCTTTGATCAAGCTAACATTTTGATAGCAAGTAGATGACAAAGGTTTTTCCAATTTGAACGATGGAGATCAATTTTCAACGGTCAGATTTTGTAGCATAATTTCCGCAACATAAATTATCCAGAGTCTCCAGTCTTCTAACAATCTGCATGCCTCTAACAATTGGAGCCCCAATTTTCATTCGATCAGCCTGAAATTTTTACAAAAAATACAAAACACATTTACCTTGAATCTGAACGGTGGAGATTAGTTTTCAATGGTCGGATTTTCAGGTACAATTTTCGTAACTATAAGTTGTCCAGGGATCACTAGCCTTCCAGTAGTCTGCTTCTGTCTAACGATCCAAGTATCAATTCTTCATGAATGAAGCTGAATTTTTTATGGTCAGAAGAACACATATATACCTTCAATTTTAACGGTGGTGATCAGTTTCTAACGGCTGGATGTTGAGCTAATGTTGATGGATGACTTTTTACGTTAATGTTCATTGCTACTTGACCATTCCAATTGATGTTGAAGACGCGTTCATGTGGATTGATAGGTACTTGACTCTTCCAGTTGTTGTTGAAGACTTGTTCATGTTGATGGGTACTTGACTCTTCAAGTTGGTGTTGATAACTCTTTTATGTTGATGGTGGAACAGTTGATTCATGTTGAAATTGACAAAGTTGATGACTCTTTTGAGTCGGTATTGGAAACCATTATCGTTGAATCATCATCACCGTAGTGCCATGGAAAAAGACAATGCGAGGACTTCACAGGTGTCGGTAGAAGGCCACTTCGTGATGTGGTAGATATCAGCTAATCTAGGAATCACAAGCGCAAATTCTCCAAAATCAGGCTCTTCAACTTCCAAGCTCAGTGATTTGATGCGGGATCCATTCCGGTGGTCAGTAATGATGATATGCTTGCATGGGCCATCACCATCTTCGATAAACATTGTAAAGCTCCGACTCATGGATAATCTTGACAATAATCTGAAAAAAAAAAAAGGATAACTCAAAATATATATATAATAAAAGTCAAAAAAGAAAGTCAATCAAAAAAAATAAAAGTTCAAAAATTATAAAGTTCATACAGTCCATAGAGTTCAAAAAAGAAAAAAAAAAAATCACAATGTCTAGTGAGTTGCACACACTTGGCCTATCTGCTTCAAAAAATAATTCCACCCCACTCTCGAATGGTGAAGTTCGCGATGGTCAGGATTGTGGATAGTGGATCTACGATATCCAAAAAAAAAAAAAAAAACACTACATAAATAAATTAAAAAAAAAAAAAATTGCTGCAGAATTATAAAAAAAAAAAAAAACAGCCCACATAAAAAAATAAAAAAAAACTAAAAGGGGCCAGTTTATTAAATGAAGTGGGCTGCCGTTTGTTAAATGGGCCGCAGTATTTTTAAAAAAGACAGCCCATGAAAAAATATAGCAATCCATACATATATATAAAAAAAACAAAAAGACGGAGAATGGGCTGCAGATAAATGGGCCGGAAATAAAAAAGGGCTGCAGTTTGTTGGGCTACGATCTGGCTTGCGAAATTATTAATAAAAAGAGAGAACATCACATGGGCTGCTGGCCTTCTGGGCTACCAAATTATTTAAAAGAAGACAGCCCGCCAAAAATCCAAATGGCCAGTCTATAAAAAAAAAGAGAGAGAGAACAGCACAGCCCACAAAAATAAAGGCGCCAGTCCAGTCCAAAAAAAAAAACAAAGAAAATAGGGAAGGGCAAACAGTTTCCAAGATCATCAGTACTACTACTGCTAGCAATTTCATTCCAAGAATCTACCACTAGAAGGCAGAAATTATTTGGCAAGACAGATAATTACCTCTGTTTTTTTTGGCAATATCCACAGCAAGCACTTTGGACAAGGGCAGCGGTTACAAAATCCACGGTTCCCTTCAATCAGATTGTGTTTCCATCCTGGGCAAGCAAAGGCAGAAACAGAAACATAATGGAGATTACCATGATGGGTAAAAAAAATAAAAATTCTGACGGTAAAAAAAAAGAAAAAACCTCCAAGTCAGAGAGAAAGAAGCCGCTGCGCCTCCATCGATTTTCTCCACTTAAGGATCGAGAGGAAAATTAAGAAGAAGCCCAATGCTTCACAAACAGTATCCGTTACTACGAGGGTCACCGGCGGTGGGTCAAGCTATGCCTTCAATGAAGTTCTGCGAAATATGCATGGAAAGAAAAGAAGAGGTTAATATGTTCATGGCGCAGAGTTGCAAGCATTTCTTCTGTACTGAGTGCATTACCAGACACGTGGAAATAAAAGTGACGACGGATTGCGTTCCCGACGTGAAATGTCGGGCCGTAAGTTGCAAATTAGGTCGAGTTGACATTAAGTCATGCAACAGTATTGTTTCAGATTTATCCACACTCAAAATCGATTCATATATATATATATATATATATTTACTTGTCCACGTGATAACTCTTGACTGTCCGTGTCCAAAGGGGCAATTTGTAGATAGTAAAATATTATAATTTCTAAAAATAGTAATTTTGTAGTAACAAAAGTTTCACCCAATTAACTTTTACTTTACCCTAATTACTAATTACTTATTACTAATTACTAATTACTTTTCTACTTTATTGTGACGAATCACATATTGATAGGCCTGTCAACGGGTCCAATCGGGTCCGGAACTACTAGTTCCGTACCCGGACCCGAGAATACATTTTTGGACCCGTACCCTACCCGATACCCGTCGGGTCCAAAAAATTTATACCCATACCCGACCCTATCGGGTCTCG
>JAXGGT010039061.1:0-12437 GCA_035583425.1 Marsdenia floribunda
CGACTCGGATGATCCTTCTCAATATTTTTTATTACGAATCTTTGAAGCTTATCACCTGCAAAGCAAAAGCCAAAGAAGGGTGGAAGACCCTTAAGGCTCCTCTTAAGTCAGCAAATGATAAGAAATCAAAGATAAAAAAAAATATTAAAGCTCAAGGATCCAACTCAACATACCTTTTTCTGGAAATCGTACCTGTATAAATACAGTATAATTAATATGAAAAATACAAAAAAAATACGATGTGGGATATTCGTACATATACTGTATAAGTGATAAAATACGGTGTTGATAAAATATCAGAATTATTTGGGCTTAGGCCTAATTCATGGGCCTTTATCAACATAAATGCCCAATAATAAAAAATAAAATAAAATTAGACAGAAATTTGGGCCTTTATCACCAATGTAATTGATTTTTTTTTTTTTTATTTATTTAGAGGATTTTAGAGATTAAAATAAATTTAAGGATAAAGTGAATCATGTATATATATATGAAAAAGTGGTGGATTTTTTTTTATTATTATTATTTATCAAGTTTTCAATGTATAATAATTTAGTGTATTTGACCATTTTCTTCACAATATTTTACTTGTCCAAACAAAGATTTTGTGAAGAAAATAACTAAATACACCAATTTATTATAAATTGAGGATCTACTAATTTTTTTTTTAAAAAAAAGACCATCCACATCAAAGCCATAAATATTAGGGGTCAAATCACCAATTTTCCATATATATATATATATATATGTATATATATTTAATTTGTGTTTGCACTAGCGCATAATTTGAGAATTTTCACTCAAATTGAGTTTAAGTTGTGATTGCATTTGGATAACTTCTGACACATGTTGGAGGTTAATCGATCAAAATTAAAAAAAAAAAAAAATTGAAACTTACTAATAGAGGGTATTGATATATCTTTTTTGATATACCTTTATCTTCCTACATTTCAACACTTTAATAATTATATTATGTCACCTGACAATTTTTTCATTTAAAAAAAATTGCAATTTTCAAAAAAAGAAAAAAAAAAACACTCAAAATAATTAGATTAGTTGGGATATATATGTGAAATAATTAAATAATTAGAATAATCAAATTAATGAATTAATATTAATAAGGATTATTTGTTATTTTAGTCCCAAAATTATTATTTTTTGGATTTTTTCGTACTCAAACTTATTTAGCCACATTAGTCCTTTCACCTATAATAATAAGTAAAATGAATAAATAAGGATAATTGACATTTTAGTCCCCAAACTATTTTCTTTTGAACATTTTAGTCCTTTTCTTTTTTTTTTTTTTTTTAGAATTTTTCATAGTTGAACAAAAATTATTTCTTCATATTATTCCCTTTACCTGTAATAACAAATAAAATGATAAATAAATATTCATTACTTTATTGAATATCAAGAATAAACTTGTCATTTTATATACAAAATTTACCTTTATAAATAATAAAAATTAAAAATCAAAAATTATTCTTCACTCTTCACATATAAAATTTGACAAATTTCAAAATTCTTTTTAAAAAAAAATCTAAAAGTTTGACGAATATCATATACATGAAAAAGATGGAATGAGTATTATACCCCCACGTCTTGGCAGAGTGGTTTACGAAGAATGCCTTAAACGTGATATTTTTTGAGCACAAGTTAAAATTGATTTGCATACTCTTAGAGATCGCAATTGAATATATCAACTTTGGAAGACAATCATTCATCCTTTTCATATTTCGAAATTTTTTGATAGTATGCATGATGCAACATAGATTAACTAAATTAAATCTATATAAAAATTGGGGTCATCCTGGGATTAGTATTCAGTGGGATATATTGTTTGGGGAAGCTCTTCATTCCATTTGATTTTGCTATTGTAAACTTATGTTTGATACTTTGTTTATGTCACCTCTTTTAAAGGTGTTGTATCTCAATATTATTAGTAGAGTCTCCTCTATTTTGTCTTGTTGCACATAATATTGATGGTCTTCTTCTATAGGCATTTTCCTACTCTTTGTACAGTCTCCGTAGATATGAGAGTGACTTTGAGTCTTGCAATTATAATAAACTATTGTCTTCAAGGGATCTTCCATCATGCAAGAAAAGTGAGAGAAGTTTCCTGGAAGATTTACTTTTAAAATTGATTTTTACCCCTTTTTGTAACAATCACATATAAAAGTTTGAAATGAAAGTATAAGTTTATTATGAATTGTGTAGATTAATAAAGAATACAGAGTAATATTGAAAAGAGAACAATAAGTATTGTAGACATTAAAATGTTGTAATATAAAAAAAAAATAATTTTGTTTAATTAAGTGGTAACTAAAATTCCACCTAATTAACTTTTACTTTTTTTCTTTTTTACTAATTGCCCTTTTACTTTACCCTAATTAGTAATTACTTTTTTAAATTACCGTGACGAATCACAGATTGACATGTGGCAAGGTGATGTAGACACGTTGAGTTCCCTACCTCTATAAATAGAAGAGTAAGAGAGCTTCAAACAACAAAATCTAGAGGTACAACGCTCTGCCATATTGGATCATTTCCAAGTCCAATCCATCTTCAAGATTAAGCCTCAAAGGCCCTCAGAGTCATATCAAATCCATTTCGAGATCAAGTCCAAAATCCCTCAGAGATATCAAATCAAAAATCGAGATCAAGCTACAACAACCCTGTAAGACAAATTCATTCCAAGATCAAGTCAAAAGACTCTTGGAAGGATAAAGCCAATATCAACATAAATTAACGGATCGAGATCAAGTCTAAAAGGCCCTCGAGCCATTAACGAAAAGAATCAATAGATTAGATAGAGACTGTACCCACATATTTATAAATTAATGAAATACATATATTACAATTGATTTTGTATTTGCATTATTTTTATTTAACATATGTTGGGCCCACACTCAAGCAAAAAAGGGCACGTTGTCATTATTATATCAAGGATATGATTTGGTAAAATCAAAATGCATGGATTTCGTTTCATACTCTGTAGATTCTATTCAACATAATCTGATACCTAATCCTGGTGATTATGAAGATTTTTTTGCAAGGTCATTAGTCATGTCCATTATGATGCTGGAAGCTACAACAATTGAAGAATGATTGGAGAATTTAACCAAGCTCATGGAAGATCTTGTGAAACGATCTGCACAACAAGATCTTATGATCGCTCAGTTGATGAGTAAAAGTGGTAAGTCCAATCAAACTTCACAAAGATGTGTTGAGGAAGCATGAAAAGATGTTGTCGTCAAGTAAGGAGAAGAGTCTGATGATTCTAAAGCAGTCAAAGTTGCTGAAAAGCAATCTCAAAGGTTGATGGATCCAAAACAATCCAACAAGAGCAAACAATTCATGTTTCTGCTAATGGACTCATTTCAACAAGTGAATTGAAGAACTTTGTCAAGGCTATCTTCCTCTGAAATTGTAGCAATTTGATGGCAGAGGTGACCCTAAGCAATGCATTTCCCATTTCATGGAAACATGCAATAATGATGATACAGATGGAGATCTTCTAGTCAAAAAATTTGTTTGCTCCCTCAAAGGTAGTGTGTTCGATTGGTTTACTGATTTGCAGTCCGGATCAATCAATAGTTGGAATCAACTTGAAATTGAATTCCTGAATTGTTTCTACAGCAATAGTAAGTATGCTCGAGTTGAGTCATACAAAGCAGTTGGAGGATGAATCAGTTGTTGATTACATCAATCGATGGTGTAGTTTAAATCTAAATTACAGAGATTGATTATGTGAAAAATTTGCTATCGATATTTTTCACATTTTGAAAATTATTCAACTAAAAACGTTTGAAGAATTGGCTACATGTGGATAAGATATGGAGTTAACCATTATTACCTATCAAACATTTGAAATTGATGTAGAACAAGAAGAATATCAATGCGTGAGTAATATTGCCTTGGAATACGAAGACAAAGAGTCGGTTTTAAACATTGATGATGCCTAAATTCAAACCATGAAGATCCTCCTTGAAACACGAGGTTAAATTGCATGCTACTCCTTGATAAGAAAATAAACTATCTGAATAAAAGATCTCCTATGAAGTACACATTGATTACTGAAAAAAATTAAAAAAAAAAAAAAAACAAAAGAAGTTAAAGTTAAAGTTAAAGTTAAAGTTTCTACATGTTGAACGAAGGCTCCTTGACATGAGCATAAACTATCTACATGATGATAAAAGCTCTTTGATATGAGTGTAAACTGTCTATATGATGATAAAAGCTCATTGATATGAGTATAAACTATTTGCATGATGATAAAGGCCTCTTGGCATGAGTGTAAATTGTTTACAATATGATATGAAAGCTCCTTGACACGAGAGTAAATTGTTTGCATGATGATGAAGACTCCTTAACACGAGCATAAACTGTCTGTATGATGATAACATGGCCCTTGACACAAGTGTAAATTGTCCATAAGTTGATATGAATGCCCCTTAGCAAGAGTATAAACTGTTTATAAATGTTACTTCTTGATGCATGAGCTAAAACTGCATGTTACTCCATTGATGCATGAGTTTAAATAGCACATTTGAACTACGCTTGACTTGATTCCCTTATGAGATACGTAAGAAGCTTAGAACAAGATTTTAAGTTCAGTCTTAACAAAAAAATCATAAAAAAAAAAAGAAAAAAAGAGAGAGAGAAGAAATACAATCGTGTAATGAAGTTCAGTTCTTTTATTGATGATCCATATATTTACAAAAAAAAAAAGAGTCTTTTATTAAATATATCAAAAGGTATGTTTGCATAATTGATAAAAAAATAAGAGAGGCAAAAAAATAATAATAAATAAAAATGAAGAAGAAGAAAAAAAGCAGAAGCCAATCAATGAAATTTCCTATTCATCACTACTTGATATTGTGTTTCAAATTTATCTTTCGCATGCTCCAACTCTTTTGTCAAATCAATTGACTAGTGAGAAAAATTCTGCACAAAGGCAAACATCATATTGTCAATTTGAACTAAAGATTGCAACTTTCAATATTCCTCCTCATAATGCTCATGATGCTTTGACAAGTCATCAATTTTGGATTTAAATATGGTCAACTCAGACTGCGTACTATTAAACTTTGGCTAACGCCTCTTTCAAATAAGCCATCATCTCCTCGAGTCGTTCTTGGACTACATAAAAATGTTATTGATATGCCTAATATGTAATTAAGCTATAATGCTTGAGCTTTACAAAGTTATATTCACGAGTACTGTCAAAAAGAGCAACTAAGGAAGTTTTAAAAGAAGATATCCCAACATGATGTATATCTTCCATAAGAAAAGTAACACTCTTTTCCAAAATTGACACTTTCTCAAGAGGAATACGTGCAAGTTGATCAAGGACTCCTTGACAAGTACTTTCAACTATCTCAAACTCAGCATCCTTTACCAAAGCACCTTTTTAAGATCTAGAGACAACAATCTGACATAGGTTTGAAGGTGTCTCCATTATGAGAGGATCATGACGAAGTGGATTACCTTCTAATTGCGAGGACAATGTCATACAATTAGCGAAATTATCATCATCGTGGTCAACAAGATTGCAATCAAGCAAGTTATCAACAAATGATATATTTTCAAGATTCTGCAACTAAAAAAAGAGAGTGTAAGTTGTACAAATAGCTACAATAAATTGAGAACAAGTACTTTAACTTACATGATTCATCAATGACTAAGGAGACATAGTGGAATCTGGAACTCCTTCCATAGGAGGAATATCTTGTAAGGAGTCTAACGGAACAACCAAAGTTTGCGAAGATTTCCTTTTCTTTGAAAGACAATTCCAAGGCCGATCATAATCATTATCACTTACCATGACACTTTCGCTGGATTCGTGATTATTTGAATTAACGCTTGTGGCATATACATAAACTACTTGAGATTAAGGTATGACTAGTAGAAGACAAGCAACTACTTTGATCATTTGAGAAGTTGAGCCTTCTTTGGAAGTGGGATCAATATTTGGAGTAATTTCCTTACCCTTGTATGTTGCAGAATCTTGCTATTTATTACATTCCTTTGTGCAAAAGGATATAACAGAACCTGTTGATACAGTTATGATTTCTATAAAGGAATTAGTTCCCTTACTGAATTACAGTAAGACTTTGTTTTCAAATTGCCGGGAATATCTTGACAAAAACTAAATTGTCTAGAAAATCTGTGTGGACTGTAAGGAGCAATTAAACAGCTTTCACCTTGTTTAAGTGTCAAGTAGCACGAAGAACACTAGTAAAAAAGATAAAATCTAAAGAAGATAGCTTTCCATCATCAACAAGGACCCACTCATTATCATTGAACAGAAGAAAAGTGTGAAAATTCAAATATGGCCTTGCAAACAATTTCGTTACCTCACTTCGAGAAAAATACTTTGTTATTCTCTCACCATGGAATTGTACCGTTGCAACTGGAAAGTTTAGTGAAGGATGTCAGAAATGTGATTTGAAATGTTGCGTTATCCAAGCATAAAAAAAGTGGATGGAAAAAGAAGCTTGACAGTCTATAAGACTAGATGAATGAGCGATCCCATTGAGACCATTGTAAATGCTGCACAACACTGGAATGGCAAGCAAACATTGGCTACCACGTGCAATGAAGCTTGCAACTTTCAAGACTCCTGGCTAAATACGATCAACAGTCTTAACAGGAAGAAGGAATTTGCATATCCAAAAAGAAAGGAATGCTGCCATATGTACATCCGCCGCAAGGCCTCAGGAATTCGCAAGTCCTCAAATGATCTACTAGACTCCATTGAAGGCACAAAAGAATTTTTTCTGGTACTAGGAGGGCTTGGATTGTGAGTTATTTTGATTTGTGCTGAGCTTTTCTTCTTGATTGATCTCTTAGGGGGAGCATCATATTTGTTCAGACCATTGAACTAAAATTGTATCTATCGCTCAAATGTTATGGTGGCTGGGTCACCATCAACAAGCCTAAAAAATGCGAAGAGCAAGAACTTACAGCTTGGAGGAATTGGTCTTGGTGTATTTCTTGAGAAGAGCTTTTTGGCTGAAGAGGGACTTCATCAAAGAAGAAACCAATTGCATGAAGACTAGCAAGTGATTACAAATTCCAAATTGAAATCGACATTTTATCAATGGAAGTATGCAAAGTGTTGGTTAAAGGACACCGCTTATTGCAAAAGGCATGCATCACATTCTCACAACGATCATAGGTAAATAAAGATGCATACACAACATCATAAATATGTGCATTTACCAAAGTTTGTTTGTGCCTTACAAGGATATATTCGGTCCTCCCAATAGTTCTTAGTGTAAGTTACCTCATCGAAATTGGAAAGATGAATGGTCCATGAAGACTTCTCCACATTTTTGAGGCAGAATGGAAGGGAAAATTTGGTTAGTCCCAAGTTTGCATCATGCGTAGTGGATGACAACAAACTTACCATTTGTGATGATGAGGAAGAAGATAAGGTGAGAACATCACGAGTTGCGGTAAAAGACCACTTCGTGATATGGTAGATGTCTGCTAGTCTAGGAGTCGCAGGTGCAAATTCAACAAAACTGGGCTCATAAATGTCTAAGCTCAATGGTTTGATGCGGGATCCGCTCCGGCGATTAATAATGGTGATGCTTGTGTGGATGATCAACATCTTCAATATACATAATAGAGCCTCTAATTTATAGACGATCTCAACACAAATCTGAAAAAAAAAAAAAAAAAAAAATTTCAAGAAGTCAAAATTTAGGAAGTAAAAAAAAAAAAAAATTTTAAAAAAAGAGTAAAAAAAAAAGTCTAAAAAAAGAGTAAAACAAAAAAGAAGGAATAAACAAAAGCCTAATGGGCTGCACTGCACGCGTGGGCTTGTCAGCTTCCAAAAAAAAAATTTACTTCAATCCACTCTTAGATGGTGAAGTCCTTGTTGATTCAAATTCTATATGGACCTATTTGTTAATTATGGTTGGTGGATCTTTGAGGAACAGTAAAAGAAGCAGGCCTTAAATATGGGACAGTCTATAAAAAACTGTATGCACATTGGGTTAAAAAAAATAGAAGAAAACCCACAAAAAAAAAAAAAAAAAAGGGCCAGTCTATAATATATATATATATACATTGGGTTAAAAAAAAAAATCCACGAAAAAAAGGAGGCTTTGTGGTAGCAAAATGTTCTGGACGCCTAATCCAAATGTGCATAAAGTGAACTTTATCGATGGGGTTTCGCTTTGCAGGATGAACATTTCAATGTCTATGCTACCTATTATGCCCCACATCCTACTACTTCTCTCTACAAGAAAACATTTTATTTTAATTTTCTTTTCACGAATTTGAGGTGTATGTGGATTTCATGGATGAATGGATTATTAAGGACATTTTCTCTATAGCCAGATACCAGAAATAGAGACTTATTGATCTTTTGACAACCTTGAAAAATCTATTTAAAGAAATAGAATGGTTGTTAGGTTAAAACTTTTAAAAATGGGAAAGAAAAAAAAAGACTTTTGACTTACACTTATAGAGTTTATTCTTTATTTTGAACTAATAACTATTATGGGGAACTGAATTGATGAAACACACTGGGGATCTAAACTTCATTCCTGTTCAACCAGACATTCCATTTGTACATTTGACAATCCTCAAAGTTTAGTCCCTAAAATGCATACTCTATTTTTGGGGAAATACCACTCAGTTTTATGTCACAAATGCAAGTCAAGCAAAAAGTTTGAAGTCTTGAAGGGGAGGTTATGGTTGGATTTACTTTTTTATTTTATTGCCAATTTAGCTTGAAGTTGTCCTCCGAAGTAGATTGGTTTATGTGACGAAAAGAACAATTTAATAAGCACATGCAGTCAATGCCTGCGCCCGAATTATGTATTGACTTTTACCATTTTCAATTTCTAAAGACTAAAAAAAGAAACAAAGAAGAAAAGGATAACCAAACCTTTGATTGTTCTCGAGTTGGGATTGAGGGGTCAACGCACCTTGGATGCTCTCCTTGTTTAACTTCTTCTTCCATTCCTCATGGCCTCAATTGT
This sequence comes from Marsdenia floribunda, assembly GCA_035583425.1. NCBI lineage: Eukaryota > Viridiplantae > Streptophyta > Magnoliopsida > Gentianales > Apocynaceae > Marsdenia > Marsdenia floribunda. The sequence goes on from JAXGGT010039061.1 coordinate 9,003, forward strand.
CTGTGGACCTAATCAAGATTATGGATCAAAGTTGGTAATCCATGTTCAATGAGAAATTTTATTTCAAAATATAAAAAAAAAAAAGAGAGAAACTTACCTAAGAGATGCTCGTCTTCAAGCAAGGTGGCTTGAATATTATTTTTCTTTTAGAGTTTCTTGTAAAGGATCGAAAAAACATGAAAGCAACAACGCAATGAAAAAAAATTTAGTTTGTTACTAGCCACATCTGGAAGAAAGAACTTACTTTTCTTGTCGGTTGCGAATTAACCAACAAAGAGATAGGTTGTATTGGAACTTCTACTTGAACTCGTGATAGAAGGGATGAAGATGGCGCCGGCTCTTCTATAGGGATTTCGACCAATCTTCTACTCCTTCGCATGGAACATCTTCAAACTTCTTAAATAGAATAACAGAAAATAGAGTTTGTATTGTGGAACCAATATCTTTGAATTCCACCATTTAAAATGGATCTTCACTGTCCAAATTGAGGAAAAAGTCTCTTCTATCTTCTATCAAAAATTCAGCTTGATCGCAGGTGAATTGTTTCTCCAATCATCTAAACGATTCAGACTACGAACTAAAGACGTGATTTCTATTGCAGAATTAATATCCCAAATTCCAACTGTTGAAAATTGATCTCCACCGTTTAGATTAAAAAATACATTTCCTCTACCTACTGGAAAATTTTCATCCTGATCGAAGAAGAATTGACTATCCGATTGTCTAAAAAAGTATTACTGTCAGACCAGGAATAAAGCTTCAAGCTTCTTCCTTTTAGCCTTCCAGAGTATGACTCTTCCTTGTTCTAAGCCTTAGATTGGTGAGAGCATTTAGTAGATTAAAAATCTACTAGAGAGGAAGATAGAGAGGACCCCAAAGAGGAGGGAGAGAGGCAGTACAGTTAATTGGAGTTTTTTAGGGTTTAATTCCTTTTAAGATAATTGTTTTTAGGTATAGTCTTCCCGTAGGAATAGGAAACAAAAAAAATCAGCTATCTTATCTAAGAAGAAAATCGAAACTTAGTTGGATACTACCTCAACAATTTCAGCCAGCCAAGGACTTGACAAGTCCTAATGAGCGAAATTTCCTAGTCCTAAAAGGGCTAGGTTTTGTGCTCAAAAAATCTGTCCAAGACTGGACCAAACATCTTAATTAATTAATTGTCTTTTTTGGGCCTTATAAAATACTCAAGACTAATTAATTAATTCCAATTGGACTCTTAATATATATCAACTTATATCAGCCCAATTAATTAATCTATTCTAGCCCAAACAATTAATTAAATGATCTCTTAAAATAAATTTAATTTCTCTTTCAATCAATTATCCAATAAGCCCATAATATGTTTAAACAACACCAAGGTAACTTGAGCTACTCCGAGGACCAAAAGATATTATTCATGGCTACTAAAATGACCAAAATACCCTTGCTAAAAAAGAACTATATTTTATCATTTTAAATATTCTCATTCATCACTATATAAAAATATTGACCCCAAGAATAATACTGCTAAAGCATAGTCTCTGACCTACAAGTGAAATAATGGAAATACCCCTTTATGTAACACCCATCAATAAGACATGATAAATGTACTAAAACTCATCTCCAAGACATCTACCATCCTTAGATTTCTAGTCCGACAATCCATAACTCACTCGAATGTACTTGCTTAACATTGAGAGCTAGCCAAAAGCACACATTCTAAAGCCACATTCCTAGGGCCCTGGATTATTTATATTATCTTGGACAATCAAAAAAGGATGATTAATCCTCATTAAGTAAGGCATATAAACTCTTTTGTATGAGTCTGTCTTAACTAGCTAAAGCAGTACACCTAACATACAAGGATATTAATCTCACAAAAGAAATCTCACCCAACATATATCAAAGTATAAAACTCTAGCTTTGCCAGACTACCAGCTCATACTCAAGTATGAGAGTATCCGTCCACTCTATAGCAGTAATAGTTTGGTGTCTATAATTATAGTACTTTGAGAGAGACCACTAGTACAGGTCCAGTTCTATGTATTCGAAATACGCTTATGCCTATGACGTAAGTGAACTACTCACTGATATAAGGTAAATCATTCCTCATTGGAAATCATGACATAATAATCTTACCTTGATGAAATGCCCAATTTCATCGAATGACTAAGAACATGATTTTACTTGTACAACAAGTATTCATGATCTATACCTTAATGTGAAAAACAACCAAACACAAACTATTACTTGTCATACTTAGACCTTTAAATGCGCAATAATATAAGGAGTATACTAAATTGAATAAATAACTGTTTTGTTGCAATATAATCATAGTTTTTGAGGACATACATTCCAACATCATGAACATTCAAGAGAAAAAGAGAAAGCACCTCTACAGGAGAAGCGATTCTTCACCCAAAAATTTTTGGCGGTTTTGCAAGATATGATAAGGAAAGAAGTGAGAAGCTATATGTCAAGAGTAGAACAAAATGGTCTATGCATGCAGGTTGATGCAATTAGGAATGTTGTGTTTAAGCGTACTAGAATCAGCAAAGTTGAATAAAAAAATTATGGATAAGGTTTTGGGCTGGGGATTCTTGAACTTTGGAAAGCTATCTCTAAATATTTATGCATAATGTGACTAAAGGGAGAATCCCACTTAAAAATGGAGGCGAAAAGCTTAAAAAAAAAAAAAAAAAAAAATTTAATGGAAGACTCTTAAAATTACTTATTTTAAGAGTCAAATTAAAATTCTTACGAATGAATAATTCAATTTCTTATTCGTAAATTATCTTCTAAAAATAAATTTATATAAATCTTATATATTCGAGTCAAATTAATTCGTAATATTTTATTTCTTTTCTTTAAAAAAAAAAAAAAAAAAACTCTATGGATTATGTTTATTTGAGTCAAATTCAAATTCATAATTTAACTCAAAATTAATTTGGAGAATATCTTTAAATTCTAGTATTATATATATTCAAGTCAAATACAAATATACAATTTTTTGTAATATGTTATTTCTTAAAAAAAAAAGGGAAAAAAAATATTTACGAATTATATTTATGTAAGTCAAATTCAGAATCATAAATTGATTCTAAATTAATTCGTAGAATACGTTTAAATTTCGGTATTATCATGAATCATATTTATCTTGGGTTAACTTGATTCAAATTTGATTTGTAAAATATCTTTAAAATTTGATTTTAACTATGAATCAGAATTATCAGGAGTCGTCAAATTTAAATTTATAATTTGACTCGAATTTGATTTGTAAAATATTTTAAAATTTGATTTTATCTACGGATCACAATTATCCTGAGTCAAATTCAACTATATAATTTGACTCAAATATTGATTCATTAAAAGTAATATTTCTTTACAAATTACATTTGTCTAATTCGATCCAAATATTAATTCGTAAAATATCTATTTTAACATATATATATA
>JAXGGT010039119.1:0-12421 GCA_035583425.1 Marsdenia floribunda
TTATTTTTAAAAAATTTTTTGGTTTTTTTTTTTTTTTTTTTTTTTTTTTTTTTTTTTGCATTAATATAAAATTTTTTCTTTCACTACAAAACATAAAAGGCTATTAAAACATATATATTAAGATATTTTAAAATTATATATCTTAAAAACCTTCTATTATTACGTATGTAAAAATAATTTTAAAAATAAATATTTAGATAATTAAAAATACCTTATTAAAAAATATCTCAAAAATTTTTAACTTTATTTATATATAAAATTCGCTATGAAACTATTAAGGTGGCTAAAATTAAGACATTTATATATTTTTTAAAATATTTATATAAAGTGTATTTTAATATATATTCTATTGAAGTACGTAAAAGCTTTCGAATAGCCTTTTGGCCACCAGCTCACCACCACTCTAGCTGCTAAAATCCTTCATTATTGCTAGATTTTCCTTCATTAGTCCCTGGGGTTGTGATGAGCGGCAGTTGCTAGATTATTCCAGAAAAAATGGGTAAGTATTTGCACCGCCATTATTGCTTTAAAGTTTGATTTTTTTTATATTTGATAAATGTATTAAATAATAATAGTTTTGACATGGTTGAAGATTGAAATATATATACATATATATATGAAGCAAATTATTTAGAATTTTACTTTTTTTTTTTTTTTTTAGGACATTGACCAATTCAATCCCGTAACTATTTTTGTTAATTAACTAAAATTCAAAATCTTTATTTTTAACTTAGTAAGTCTTATATCCTTTTATGAGTAGCATATTAAATCTTTTTAGCTAAAAATTTAAATTTTTTTATCAAAATTTATTACGTATCTGACGCGTGATGATCTTTTGAGGAGCAAAACATTCCAAACATTGTTCTTATCTCTGTTTCTCTCCGGACTGAGAAGCGGAGAGAATGGTTAGGCCATCACAAATGGTGAGAAGTTAAACCCCAATGGATTTAGAGTTTCGTAGAATTGTGAATACTTATTGTGTAATTTATTCCTGTTAAATCGACACTACTTTCTTATTAAGATCATTATCATCAGAACGCAACAAGCGATGAATTTTGATCAAAGGTTGCTCATAAAAAGATATAGGACTTACTAGGTTAAAAATAAAGATTTCGGACTTTAATTAATTAACAAAAATAGTTACAGGACTAAACCGACCAATATTTCTTTTTTTTTATTTATTAATCCCTAAAAATGGGACTATTGTATTGTTACATTGAATTACATCATATATACTTATTTTGTATGAATTCATTATTTTATATGAGTTTCTTATTTTTTATAATATTTTTTATTTATTGAGTTATTTAATTTTATAACTTATTGTTATTTTAAAAATTTTAATCTTAATATAAATTTGATATTTTTATTTTATATATATACATATTATAATTTTTTAAAAATATAATTCAAACTCGATTTCGAACTAACTTTAAAATTAAACAAGTCAAAGAAAATAATTTTTGAACTATACGAATAAATAATCAAACAAATTCGGACAGTATTTAAAAATTAATCAAATTATGTACAAATATTTCATGTTCGGTTCGATTAAAGTCCTAGTGAGAACCTGTGAACCATTGAGTGAGGACTGAATTGTGAAGGTTTATTTGAGGACTTGCAAATGCACTGCTGAATAGAAAAAGCACAAAAAAAATGAGAAGTAAGTTTTTAATCAAAGCAATAGAGAAGCCTATCTCCGAAAAGGTCATCCTCACCGTTGTTTACATTGCTAATCAAATTTAGAAGTTTGCCTCACTATCGTATTGCATGTAGGCTGTAGCAGGGCAAAAGCTTTCAACAAATTCCACATTAGAACAATGATGAGTAATTCCACCAGAGAACCCACAGATAGTCCCTCCATTTGGTTTACCAATCATAATACCAAAAGCAGCTTTTTATTAGGTTTATTTAAATAAATTATATAAGTTTATGTGTTAATTGTATATTTAAAGATTATTATATTTAATTATACTTAATTAAAGTGATTTAGATTGTGTTTGGATTAAAATTTTATTTGAATTGAGTAAAAAAATTTTGTTCCCCATAAACAATCTATTTGGACATTATTATTATTATTATTATTTTTAAATAAATGTTTGTCTCCTACTATTACACCATGGAGACTATAGACTTACCATGTCATATTAATTTATTGTTTAAATTTTAAGAATAAAAAAAAAAAAAAAAAAAAAAAAAAAACATTACAATTGGATTCCTGACATATCAATGCCACATCATCATCTTCTACTATTAAAAAAAAATCAAATCTGTATTTCTGTAAATTGAAGACGGAGCAAATTTACCGGCTATTGATGTGGAGGCTAACCTAGGTCAAGGGTAAATTAGTCTTTTTACGATCTTCCTTGTCTGCTACTGAGGAAAGTCTTCTATCCTGCAAAAGCAAAGCCTAGACAGGGTTGATCCCCGGGAGGCTCCTCCGATACTTAAGTTAAAATAAGTCAAAACTCAATAAAGCAGTGCCCAATGAAAGAGTTAAAGTCCACTTATCTGGTTTAAGGATCTTATGTTCTATTTATAGAGTATAAAAGAAGTAATGGTTCTATAAAATCGTGAGATTATGAATCCTAATCTTTATAGGAAAAGGATTAGTGGTTCAATAATAATAATAATAATAATTCCAATATGAATTCTAATTTTGGTAGGAAAAGGGTTAAGAGCTTAATAATAATAAATAAAGATTTGAAATAAATAATAGATATTGACATAATGCCCTTTCAGAAATAGAATAAAATAAAAATGATGAGGTAATAGATATTACAATAATGCCTTTTCATAAATAGGATAAAATAAAAATGATGAGGTAATTGATATTACCATAATGTCCTTTCAAAAATAGAATAGAATATAATAAATTAGAAAAACTGAAAAGAAAATAAAGGGCGCATTTACCATTTTCATGAAATAAGGTTTTCAAAAATAATAATGTTTATCCCGAAGTAAGGTAATTAAAATGAATGTGAATATTGGGCATCAGGACGGTTCGTTCTATTTGAAATATATTATGGTAAAAAGATGATAGCTTTATTACATTTGCTTTGTCTTTTGTTCGTTGCTTGTATACTTTGCTGTGACTTGGGAATTGTGTCCTTTCTCTGGTGACCATTTTTATTATTCAGCATCGGGATCAGATCATTTTCTGGTGAGTGATGATTGGGAAAAGTTCTTATTTTAGTTTTATGTATATGATCGTCTGAAATATTTGATAGATGTGATCGTCTGGTTTACTTACGCAACTGTTTGTGTGAATCATCTTTGAGGATTTCGCAAATTTTATCGTCTTGTGAAGCGTCTGACAATGTCTTCTTCTAATACAGGTGTATGTTATTCTTTCTTGAAGTTCTTTATACAACATATTGTTGTTTTGGGTCATAGAGGATTATAGTGGTACAAGTTTGGCACATGAGAGGTTATCCGAGAGTGAGGCATCGTTTGGGGATAACGAATCGTTTGGGAGTATGGCATCGTCTAGAAAGGATGCATCGTTTGGGCGGATGGGATCGTCCAAGGTGAGGCCAGAGATTGGATCATCTAGGTCCATGGTTAGACTAGAGACCGGATCGTCTAGGTTCGATCCTACGGAAGTGAGTGAGGGAAGTGCTGTAAATGTGCATGGAAATTGAAGGGGAAAAAAAGAACAAGTAGATTTAGATGATCTGGATGATGAAAAAAGTGAGGTGAGGTAAGAGGATGTAGAAAAGAGTGATTCAAGCTATCATAGTGTTCTGGGTGACATGTCAGTGGACGAAGGGAGTGAAAATGAAAATAGTTCTCCTGAAAGGGAAGAAGGTTGGGTGGTTACTGATTATGAATGGGTGATGTCAAATGATGAGAATCGTTTTCCTCCAAAAGAAAGAGAGGAAATTGATTTCCATGAGGTTAGGGTGATTACAATGGGGTACTTGCGAACCAAGACTAATAGATGATGTGGTGTGGTGTATAGATGTCACGGGCAAGAAGTAGTAATGCCGTATATAGACAATGAAGATGAAAATTTGGTGGATTTATATGAATCTTCTAGAGACGAAGTCGCACTGATTGAGCCAGATATTGTTTTGAGTGAAGAAAAGGAGAAGAAAATTGGTGTAGCTCAATATTTGATTATGGAATCTGACTTGGACGAGGAGAAGGAAAATTTGTTAAGGAGGGATTACGAGTTTGATGATGAATATGAAATCTTCTATCCTAGGGGTGGAATAAAAGCTAACGATTGTTCGGACGATGACATAGTTGTATATATTGCACAATTAAGAGGGTTTCCTATACATAAGTTGTTTGAGTATATCGTGAAATTTTGGCAAATTAATCTTGGACAAATATTGACAAATGGGATCAGAGTGATTATAGGTTTTATTATTTTGTGTAGAATTAATGGAGTGGTAGTAAATTTGGATATATTTAGACATTTTTTCATGATTCAACAAAGGTATGGGACGAAGGAGGGACGATGGTTTTATTATTATTATTTTTTTTTTCTCTTCGCGCTGGTTCAGCTCCCTTGATTGATCAGCCAACTAGTGTTCATGGCTGGAAAAGACAATTCTTTTATTTAAGACATTGTGCATTCCAGTATCTAGGATTATTGTAGTCATGGAATTATAAGTTTCGTCTAAGTAACGAGTTTAGATGATTTGTTGGTGGGGCAAAGATGAGTATTGATGTTTTAAAGTTAATTACTTTGCAGTTCACTTTGGATATTTATTTGGATTAGCCAGTGGGGTTACTTGAGGCGGCAAGTTTAGCGGGGGATCGTATTGTGAAACTCTCTTCACTAAGTACAATTTGTCTTCATGATTTAGCTTCTTTTCCGTTGTAAATCGATTAATTTTATTTCCATTGATTGTTTGTTTATCTTGGGTTAGTAATTTGAATTTGTTTCCATTGATCGTCTGTTAGTACTAAGAAATCTAATCTTCTTTTTTTTCTGATCGTCTACGTGATTTGTTTTACTAAGTTGGTTTCTTTTTTGCTGATCATCCGTGTTTCCTTTTTGTTGATCGTTTGTGTCACTTGTGAATGAAATTTGATTTATCAAGTTGGTTTTTTTTTTTTTTTTGCTGATCATCCGTGTTTCTTTTTTGTTGATCGTCTGTATTTTTTTTTTGTTGATCCTCCGTGTCACTTGTGACTGAAATTTGATTTATTAAGTTGGTTTTTTTTTTGCTGATCGTTCGTGTCACTTGTGACTGAAATTTGATTTATTAAGTTGGTTTCTTTTTTGCTAATCATCTGTGTTTCTTTTTTGTTGATCGTCCGTATTTCTTTTTTGCTGATCATTCGTGCTTCTTTTTTGCTGATCGTCCGTGTCACTTGTGACTAAAATTTGATTTATTAAGTTGGTTTCCTTTCTGCTGATCATCCGTGTTTCCCTTTTGTCGATCGTCCGTGCTTCTTTTTTGCTGATCGTCCGTGTCACTTGTGGCTAAAATTTGATTTATTAAGTTGGTTTCTTTTTTGTTGATCATTCGTAACTTGTAACTGAAATTTGATTTATGAAGTTGGTTTTTTTTGCTGATCATCCGTGTTTCTTTTTTGCTGATCGTCCGTGCTTCTTTTTTGCTGATCGTCCGTGTCACTTGTGATTGAAATTTGATTTATTAAGTTGGTTTCTTTTTGCTGATCATCCGTGTCACCTGTGACTGAAATTTGATTTATGAAGTTGGTTTCTTTTTTCCTGATCATCCGTGCTTTTTTTTGCTGATCGTCCGTATCACTTGTGACTGAAATTTGATTTATTAAGTTGGTTTCTTTTTTACTGATCATTCGTGCTTCTCTTTTGCTGATCGTCCGTGTCACTTGTGACTAAAATTTGATTTATTAAGTTGGTTTCCTTTTTTGCTAATCGCCCGTGTCACTTGTGACTGAAATTTGATTTATTAAGTTGGTTTCCTCTTTGCTGATCGTCCATGCTTCTTTTTTGTTGATCGTACGTGTCACTTGTGACTGAAATTTGATTTATTAGGTTAGTTTATTTTTTGCTGATCATCTGTGTTTCCTTTTTGCTGATCGTCTGTGCTTCCTTTTCGCTGATCGTCCGTGTCACTTGTGACTAAAATTTGATGAGATCGTCTGGATGTGTTGTGTCTTTGTGTCCCTTTCATAGTGGAGTGTGTTGAAGTATTCATTCTTCTGATCATCTATCTACTTTATCTCACGTCATGTCTTCTTCCAACGCAGGTTTGTCTATTCTTCCCAAATAATGTGTTCCCAGATGATGAGTTTGAGATAAAGGGTCTTTAGACGATGCATTCCTAGATGATAGTTTCCAGATGATGACTTTGAGATGAAGGGTCTTCGGACGATGGGTTCCCAGAAGATAGGTTTGAGATAAAAGGTCTCAAGAATATTGTCCTTATATGAAGACTTTGAGATGAATGATGGGTACCTACGATGATGACTTTGAGATGGAGGGTCTTCAGAAGATGGGTTCCTAGATGATGGGTTTCCAGATGATGAGTGCATAGATGATGACTTTGAGATGGAGGGTCTTCAGATGATGGGTTCCAAGACGATGGATTTCCAGATGATAGGTGCATAGATGATAACTTTGAGAAGAAAGTTCTCTGGAAGATGGCTCCTAGATAATGGGTTAGAGATGAAGGGTCTTTAGACGATGGTTCTTGGACGATGGGTTCCCAGATGATGGATTCCCAAATTATGACTTTGAGATGAAAGGTCTTCAAACGATGGATTCTCAGATGATAGGTTTGAGATAAAAGGTCTCAAAATGATGGTCCTCAGATGAAAACTTTGAGATGAAAGTTCTCCAAACGATGGTTCCCAAATGATTACTTTGAAGATCAATTGTGTAATCAAGGAGCCTGAGATCGTAATGTTTAGAGCCTGGGTTCATAATGCTTTTCCTAGGCATAGAATTAATTTTATAATCAAGGAGCCGGAGCTCATATGGTTTGAGCCTAAGCTCATATTCCTTTGGAGATAAGAAGATGGAGATTCAATGCGTCATCTGTGTCTAGTAAGACCAACAATGGTGAAGTATTAGAACATATTTAAGATCTACATGTTTGAGCCTGAGCTTGTATTATGTGAGCCTGAGCTCATATTCTTTTGGAAATAAGAAGAAGGAGATTGAATGTGTCGTCTGGGTCTAATGAGACCAATAATGGTGAAGTACCCGAACATTTTTAAGATCTGTAAATGCTTGTGGTTGTTTATGATATTAGATAGAATTATAAGTTTCAAAGTTTAGAAATACCTGACAACGTGATAAAGTTCTTTCCATTGTCCTAGTGAAAGGTCGGTTGGTAGAAGGGATGTTTCAAGAAGGATCGTCTAGGGGAGGGATCATCCGTCTAGGTATGATAGAAGATAGGTTCTCCCTGGGGGAAGATGCGAGACGATCCATTGTGGATTTGAAAAAAGGGGATCTGTCGTGGTTTTAAGAATGGGATAAGTTCGTGTATAAGATTGGTGGACGCCATTGTGATGTGGAGCTAACCTAGGCCAAGGGTAGATTAGTCTTTTTGCTATCTTCCCTGTCTACTATTGAGGAAAGTCTTCTATCCTGCAAAAGCAAAGCCAAGACGAGGTTGATCCCCGGGAGACTCATTTGATGCTTAAGTCAGAATAAGGCAAAACTCAATAAAGCAGTAAAAAGCCCAATGAAAGAGTTAAAGTCCACTTACATAGTTTAAGGATCTTATGTTCTATTTATAGAGTATAAAAGTAGTGGTTCTATAAAATCTTGAGATTATGAATCCTAATCCTTATAAGAAAAGGATTAGTGGTTCAATAATAATAATAATAATTCGAATATGAATCCTAATTCTGGTAGGAAAAGGGTTAAGAGCATAACAATAATAATAATAATAAATAAAGATTTAAAATAAATAATAGATATTACCAGCTACCAACCTCCATTAAAGTAGTCAAATTAGAAACCTACTCCTAATTCACTCCGTTGAATAAATACCACCAACTAATATTTGCAGTTTTCCTTTATATAAATAGTCGGTGGTTCAAATTTATACACTGACCACAAACATAGCTCTGTTAGCCACAACAAGCAGTCATGTATTAGGGCTTTCTAAAGGTGAAATTTAACCGATAAATATGACAATGTAAAAAGTATTCTAAAGAAAAGAAGTTATGGAAGGAATGATTCTCAGTATATTGAATAAACATTCAGGGCTATATATATAGCCGTAGCAAGCAGAAATAACTGGAAAAATAAGCAACCTATTGCTAACAGACTTCTAAACAGAAAAGACTATTCTTCAACTGACAATTCCACAAAAATAGGGTTTTATTTACTGCTAAAAACTTGACTAATTCCTAACAAATTCCTCCTTTAAACTGAATGCTTGCTGTAAGCATTTAGTTTAAACAAATCCTAGCATTGCACGCAACTTCAGGAAGTCATCCACCTTGAGTGGCTTTGTCATCAAATCAGCTATCTGCTCCAAAGTGTTGCAATGAACTAGCTTTACAGTACCTGCTTGTGTAAGATCTCGAAGGAAATGAAAACGAACATCTATGTGCTTGCTTCGACCATGCATAACAGGATTCTTTGAGAGCTTGATTGCAGAACTACTATCACATTGGATAGTTATTGTTTCTTGTTGTGTTTGATCTAGTGTTCTAAGCACCCTTTTTAACCAAATGGCCTAACAAGCACAAGTTGCTACAACAATAATTTCTACTTCAGTAGTAGACAGACTAACGATTGGCTGTTTCTTAGAGGACCATGATATAGCTCCTGAACTTAAGAGAAAAACATATCCTGATGTACTTTTCCTATCATCCAAATCACCAGCATAATCACTATCAGTGTATGCTATAAGTCCATCACTTCCTCCCTTTCTGTAGAAGATTCCATACTCTATTGTTCCCTTCAAGTACCTTAATACTCGTTTTGCTAGCTATGAATGAAGTTCAGTGGGATTCTCCATATACCTGCTCAAAAGAATTACAAAAAATATCATATCTGGACAAATTGTAGTAAGATACATAAGACATCCCACGATTTGTTTGAAGCAAGTCTTGTCTACCTTAGTTCCTCTGTCATCCTTGAAGAACTTGCAACCAGGAACAATTGGAGTTTGGACAGAATTACTTTGATCCATTCCAAAACGCTACAATATCTCCTGAGCATACTTTCTTTGACCAATGAAAATTCCATCCGATTTTTGCAAGACTTCAAGACCAAGGAAATACTTCATTTTTTCAAGATCAGTCATATCAAACTCATGCTTCATTGAGTTCTTAAACTCTGTAAACATCAGCCTATCATTTCCTGTAAAAAGAAAATCATCAGCATATAAGCTTACAATTAGCATGTTGCCCTCTTTGTTGACTTTGATAAAGAAAGTATGCTCATAATCACATTTATGAAATCCTTCCTTTATGAAATATGCTTCAATGCGACTGTACCAAGCACGTGGAGCTTGTTTAAGCCCATAAAGTACTTTCTTCAACTTGTATATTTTCTCCTCCTCTCCTTTTTGAATATAACCACAAGGTTGCTCAACAAAAACATCTTCGATTAGTTCTCCATGCAAGAATGCAGACTTCACATCTAATTGATGAATAGGCCACCCTTTTTGTGCGGCAAAAGCAATCACTAGCCGAACCATCTCCATATGAGCCACAGGGGCAAACACTTCTGTGTAATCTATTACATATTTCTGTGCATACCCTTTTACAACTAGCCTTGCCTTAAGATTATCTACTTCTCCATTTTCATTAAATTTGGTTTTGTAAACCCATTTCACTCCAACTGTTTTGACTCCTTTTGGTTGATCGATTAATTCCCATGTGCCATTTTTTTCAATCGACTCTATCTCAGCATCCATGGAATTTCTCCATTTTTCACTCTTTGCAGCTTCTTCATAATTGAGAGGATCAGTAGTCGTTGCATACATGGCATGAAAAGTTGCCTCTTTATTAGATAAACCTTCACCTGTAACATAATCTTTCATCCAAACCGATTGCCTCCTACTTCTCCCTTCGACACAATCAAGAGAAGTTTCATGGTTAGTTCCAAGAGTCTCCTCTGATTGTGTATTAGGAACATCGTCTTCTGCAAGAGATTCTTCAGTTAAGGCCTCTTCATCACCTTCCCATTCCAGCTCACATGAAATAGCCGATTCATGTTTCTTGTCCCATTCCCATGCTTCACTTTCGTCAAAGACTACATCTCTGCTTACTATAATCCGTTGTGAGATAGGATCATAGAGCCTGTACGCCTTTGATTCCTCGTTGATTCCGAGTAAAACACACTTCAAGCTTTTCTCATCTAGTTTAGTTCTCAAACTATTAGGCACGTGAGCATAGGAGAGACAACCAAAAATTCTGAAATAGTGGACTGATCCAGGCTTCTTTAGGTGTGATGTCCTTTATAGCCAATGTTGGACTACGATTCAGAACATACACAGCCTAATTTACTGCTTCTAGCCAGAAAGTTTTGGGCACTTTCTTGTCATATAGCATGCTACAAACCAAATTCATGATAGTTCGATTCTTCCGTTCTACAATGCCATTTTGTTGTGGTGAATATGCAGTTGTCAATTGTTTTCGCACTCCATGTTCAGTGCAGAAATTATTAAATTCTCGAGATGTAAATTCCCCACCATGATCCCTACATAGCCCTTTTATAGATAGATTTGTTGCTTTCTCAGCATGTATCTTGAAGCTCCTAAAAACAATAAAAGCTTCGATTTTTTCTACCAAAAAATACACCCAGGTTTTTTGACTAAAATCATCAATAAACGTAATCAAATACATTTTCTTGCTATTCGAGGCTGGCTTAATTGGCCCACAAATGTCGACATGAATGAGTTGCAAAATCTATGATGCTCTCCAGGAACTGCTTATTGGAAATGAGTCTCGATGTTGTTTCCCCACAAGGCAATCCTTGCACAGCTTCGAGGGCGACTTAAGTAATGGTAAACCTTTCACCATTTGTTTTTGCTGCAAGGTTTGTAAGCCTTTGAAGCTTAAATGTCCAAACCTGCAATGCCATAGCTGTGCCACATCTTCTGTGATTGTATTAAAACAGGTGGATGCTATGGGCAAAGAGACAACATGAAAGATAAACATTCGATTTGTAGACATATTAGTTTTCATGATCAAACCTTTGTCAGGATGATATATTTTGCATTGCCCTTGTTGAAACAAAACGCTTAGCCTCTTTCTTGCAATTGTCCCAGACTCAGCAGATCATTCTTCAAATCCGGAACATAAAACACTCCTGAAATGATGCTGATAACTCTATTAATTTCTAGCTTGATGTTGCCCTTCCCGATGACAACTATGTGTGAATTATTTCCCAGCTTCATTGAATCTTTGAATTTTTCATCAAAGTCTAAAAAATATTCTCATTTTCCACACATGTGGTTACTGCACCTAGAGTCAAGAAACCACATGTTTGTTTTGTGTGGCACTTTTTCTTCAAAATACTACACCTTTGCTTCAAAATAAGCTATCAGCAGCATGTGTTCTTCACTCTCCATTTAACTCTTCGCAAAATTTGCCATGCCTTTCTTGCATTCCCTCTGAAAATGACCAAGCTTGTGGCAGGCATAACATTCCACTGTTGCTTTGTCAAAACTTTGTCTACCTCTTCCACGACCTCTGCCTCCTCCATAAGCCCCACGCCCTCTTCCATGTCCAACATATAGGTTTCCATGAGTCACCTTCAAAGCATGTTCTTCATTTTCAGTGTTACTCATGTGTTGTTCGTGCACGAGCAAACTACTTTGCAACTCATCAATTGATAGCATACTCATATCCTTGGATTCTTCAATTGAACATAAAACATAATTAAACTTGGGTATCATTGGCCTCAGAATCTTTTCCACAATAGCAACATCTTTCAATTCTTCACCATTGGCTTTCATCTTATGAGTGATGACAAGAACATGAGTAATGTACTCGTTCACAGATTCTCCTTCCTTCATGTGAGCAATTTCATACTCATTTCGCAAAGCTTGTAGATGAGCACGTTTTACTCTTGTTGTTCCTTTATATTTTTGCTTCATAGAGTCCCAAATACTCTTTGACGTATCCTTGTTAATGATTGTCTCTAAAATAGAACGATCTCATGCCTGAAATAGATAGTTCTTAGCTTCGAGATCCTTCTGTTGCTCTTCACAGATTTTCTTTTGTGCCTCAATTGAAATTACACCTATTGCTACTGCAGAAACTCCATTTTCTACCACACCCCAATACTCCTTTGAACGAAGGAAATTTTCCATAAGCATCGCCTAATGATTGTAGTGACCATCGAACCCCGACACTGCTGGTTGAATAAAAGAACCCTCTGTTGCTATTTTCGTTGCCTAAAATCCTTTAGAAGACTACTGCTTCTATCAAACCTCTTGTGAGGCTCTGATACCAAATGACAAAGTAAAAAGTATTCTAAAGAAAAGAAGTTATG
>JAXGGT010039130.1:0-12420 GCA_035583425.1 Marsdenia floribunda
ATCCAGTTGCAAGGGAGTTATGTAAAAGGCGCCAAGCAAATATAAGTACCTTGGGAGGAAGATGACATTTCCATAAAACTGACTAATTAGAGTCTGTACCACCAGTGGAGGTGCTTGGAGTGTCCATGCCGTGAAGATGAGAGGCCAAGCGATATGCAAAAGACATCGTGAATTCCCCAGAAGGTGTGGGATGCCAAATCCAACAATCAGCACTACCATTCAGCCATAGAGCGATGGAAAGGATGTGGTTGCGATCATGAGGGCAGAAAATAGCATCCAAAAGCTCCTTACACCACTTACCATGATGAATAAAATTGGACTCTTTAATCTGGACATGTAAGAAATAGAGAGGTGTGATGGGTTTAAAAGAGGAAGGCATGGGTAGCCAGGGATCAAGGAAAGCCTTGATTGTTGTACCATCACCCACTCGCCTTCGAACAACCTTGCAAAGTAGTTCTCTCCCCAAAATAAACAATCTCCAGACATAAGAAGGAAAGGTACCAAGTTGAGCATGATAAAAATTAGTGTGAGGGTAATATTTGTGCTTAAGAACTTGAGCAACCAAAGAATGAGGGTTATTGAGGAGGCACCATCCTTGTTTCGCCAACAAGGATTGATTGAATAAGTTTTGATGTTTAAAGCCCAAACCTCCTTCCTTCTTAGGTTTGCAAAAAATTTTCAAAGAGACCCAAGCCATACCACTTGTTCCACTATTAGAGGCCCACCAAAATCTCCGAATAATAGAGCAAATTTCATTACAAATTTTCAGCGGAATACGGTATACAAACATGGCATAAGTTGGGATAGATTGCGGTACTGATTTGATGAGTACCTCCTTACCACCTCTTGAGAGGAGTTTCTCCTTCCAACCTTGTGCCTTTTTCCACACCCTATCGCGCAGATAAGAGAAGATCTCTGCCTCAGACTTGCCAATAAGATAAGGTAAGCCCAAGTACTTACCTTGACTGTCACTTACTTGCATGCCAAGTCGA
The DNA here is from genome assembly GCA_035583425.1 of Marsdenia floribunda. Taxonomy (NCBI): domain Eukaryota; kingdom Viridiplantae; phylum Streptophyta; class Magnoliopsida; order Gentianales; family Apocynaceae; genus Marsdenia; species Marsdenia floribunda. The sequence continues at coordinate 993 of JAXGGT010039130.1, forward strand.
GAGAGAATGGAAGGCTTACGAGTAGGAGAGAAACCCTTGGAAAAAAATATAGAAGACTTGGTTACGTTAATACGTTGGCCCGAGGCTCTCTCATAAGAGCCAAGAATAGATAGAATCAACTCCGTACTATCATTGGAGTCTTGCAAAAAGAGAAGGCAATCATCTACAAAAAAGAGATGAGTAAGTGGAGGAGCTCTTCTGCCCATATGAATGCCATTCCAAAGTCCATCATCCACAGCTCGATTGATCAAAAAAGAAAATCTTTTAGCACAGATGATAAATAAGTAAGGAGACAAAGGATCCCCCTGACAAAGTCCCCTTGAAGGAACAAATGAGGAAGAAGGTTCCCCATTAATAAGAACTTGAAATCTCATTGAAGTAATACATTGCATTATGACTTTGACCAAACGGGATGGAAAATTCATCTTTGAAAGCATCCATTTAACATAAGGCCATTCTATACGATCACAAGCTTTGGACATATCAAGCTTCAATACAAAAGCATTCGAGTGTGTGTCTCCCCTAGAATTATTGAACTAGTGAAAAACTTTTGTAGCAATAATTATATTATCCGTAATCAACCTATTGCTGACAAAAGCACTATGACACGCCCCAATAATAGAGTTAATAAAAGGTTTAATTCTACATACCGCCTTAGAGAGAATTTTATACATCACATTGTAGAGACTAATGGGTCTAAAATCTGCCATAGAGGAAGGAGACCTTGGGAATCAGAGTGATCAAAGTATCATTCAAATCATGTAGGGGCTGGCCAAAATTAAGGAATGCCAAGAGATGGCGGGAGCTAGAAGGACCAACGGTATCCCAATATTTCTGATAGAAGAGTGCATGAAAACCATCTGGCCCTGGAGATTTTGAAGGATGCATGGACTTCAAAGTAGCCACCAACTCCTGCTATGTGAATGGTTTATTTAAGAGCTCCTTGTCCTCATTGGATAATCCCTGCAAATTTCAGCAACAAAAAGATCATCATAATTCACATCCACAGTGGTACTGGAAAATAGAGATGAAAAATACTGCACCGCCACAGCTGATATCTCCTTTGTACAAACAAATGCCTTCCTTGAATCATCTACAAATTTGTGAATAGAGTTACGTCTTCGCCTATGACTTGCGTGGTGATGAAAGTGGGACGTGTTTCTATCACCATGTGCAAGCCAATTAGAACGAGATCTTTGACGCCAATATTCACTCTCTACCTCCAAGAGCTCCTTAAGATGGGAATAGGCAGCTTTAATCTCCTTAGAAGAGGCGCCACTGGTTTCCAAATGAAGTATTCTAGCTCGGGCCTCTTTAATTTTTCTGGGAAGAACTCCAAATTTCTTGAAGCTCCAAACCTTTAAATTAGAGTGAATAACCTCTATAGTGCCCCTAATGCCTCCAATGGTAGAATTTGCATAGCCTTGCCAAGTACCAACCACAATTTCAACACACTCGGCCTCTCTAAACCACCAAGGTTCCAAATGCATCAAAGGTGTACCATGGGCCCTTCGTGATAAGGAAAAAAACCGCAAAAAGAGAGCATGGTGATCAGATGTGAAGGTGGGAATGGCCTGAACACAGCTTGAAGAAAATAGCTGAACAAACTGCTTATTGCCAAAAAAGTAGTCCAATTTTGCATGGGTAGATGCAACACCATGCCGTTTGTTCCACCAAGTGTACTTTGTATTCTCCAAGGGCAGATTCGTGAGCTCCAAGTCCTCCTCCAGGCAACGGAAATTCTCCAGCAAGTAGAGGGGGCGACCAAAACTTGAGGTGTCTTGAGAAGAAAGAACTTCATTAAAATCACCAAGCAAAACCCATGGAAGCGTCCGATGGAGACCTATGCGACGAAGAAGTTCCCACGAGTGTTGTCAAAGCTGTGCCTTCGGGTTCCCATACACACACCTGAACATCAAGATTGTCTCCCCATAACAATGCTAAACCACCTCCTAATCCAACACTTTCAACTGCAACGCCATTCAAAAAACCTGAACAAGGTATAAGCTTCATCATATGTTATACAGATAAACGAGTCTCCGTCAAGAAAAGAATATCCGGTTTATGCACGCAAATGAGGTCTTTAAGCTCTTGAACTGCTCCGGGTGACCCCAAACTCCGACAGTTCTAGCCTAAGCAAGTCATTAAGCTCGGCGGGACTGCCTAGCAGCCGCCACCGTTGAAACTTTTATACCCGGACCTTACTCGTACACGAAAATTAAATGCTAATTGGGCTCGGGTACGTTATTTGTAATTCCGTACCTGATGCGTACTCGACTCGAAAATTTATTAATTAAATAAATAAAATTTAATATATTATATTATTAATAGTACTTATTATTTTTTTTTAAAAAAAATATTTATTTAAGTAAAAAATCTTAAAACACTATAAGAGTTATTAGAAGCTTTTTCACTTCTAAAGACATTAACTCATAAAAATATTTATAATACTGCCGTCTTTTCCTTTTCCATTTCCTATTAGGCTATTACCTTCTCACCTTTTTCTTCATCATCGAAGACTCAAGAGTCAAGAGTATCTATTCTTCAATATATACAAACTATTGTCATATTCTTTACCGTTAGAAAGATAAAAAGGTAATATTCTTTATTTTTCATGAATTTTATTCTTCTTTTTATGATATATGTTTGTTTATTTTTCATTTATAATGTTAAAATGAAGATTTATTTATATAGAATTGCAATTTAAAAAAAAAAAAAAATTTGTTTCTGCTGTGTATAACACAGATAATATTAGAAAAAATAAATGAGATCTACAGTCAAAAAAAAAAAAAGAAGATAGAATTTATATAACTAATAATAAAGATAAATTTTTAAAAATAATTTTCTTTTAAAATATTGAAAATAAATAAAAATTAAAAAATAAACAAAATATTGGTTCAATCCACTAAATAAACTAATTAAATCGATTTTTTTTTTTAAAAAATAAATATATATATTTTCAAGATTTTAACATATATAATCAGAGTGATGTTCGGTGGCAGTCTTTTTTCCCATTGGCCTTTTTGATACCGATCTTGTTCTGGATATATGTAGTTTCATTCTTCAACATAAAGTCTTATCTGAGTTCTTGGCCAGTTAAGACTCTATTATGCAAAATAATAATTAACAATTTGTGCTCTGATTTAACTTAAAATTTTAATATTTAATGTAATTTTATTAATATATAAGATTATATTAATAATGATTGATTATTAGATAAAATATTTTATAGCCTAATAAAAATTTTATTTTGAAAAAAAAAATTATCATTGTGTTTAGATATTAAAAATATAGAGAAAAATAAATTTTTATTTGTTTATTAAATATAGCATAACAATAGATAAGAAATATAAAGTATTCAAAGATAAAGTGAGTAATTAAGATATATTTATATATTAATATAATGTAATATATATATATATATATACTACTATGACGTGTATATAAAAAAATGTAACGTAGATATAGATAAATATATTATTTTTTTTTTAATATAATAGATAAACTATTTAAGATAAATAATATAAAGTGTTTAAAATTTAAGATAAAATATTTTTATCATGTATGACATTGACTAAATATCTGATTGTTCTTTTTTTTTTTTTTTATTATTATTTTAGAATGTCAGATATATCTGTTCATCCATTAGTAACATCAAGTTCTATGGAAGTTAATACAAGTACTGAGTTAGATAAGGATGAGAATGAAGTTGAAGTTGACAAAAAACGACAATCTTGCAACCTCTGCAAAAGCTTCTAAAAGGTTAAAATCTCAAGTATGAGATGAAATGAGTAAGTTCACTTCTCCTTCTAGGGTTGTTCTAACACAGTGTAATTGGTGTCATAAGCAACTTTCAGCTTCAAGTGCATTAGGGACTACACAGTTGGAAAAACATTTGGATAGTTGTGTTTATAGAAAGAACAAAAAATCAGGACAGTTAAGTATTCAAATAAAAAAAAAAAAAATACATCAAGTGGAAGTCTTCAAGTTCAAAATTATAAATTTGATCAAGGAAGGAGTAGGAAAGATTTGGCAAGAGCAATAATTAAGCACAATTATCCTTTTAACATGTGTGAGCATGCATGGTTTGAGGTGTTTTGTAGTGGTTCGAATCCAAATTTTAAGCTTATGTCTCGAAACACTATAAGGTCAGATGTGATTGCTTTGCATAAGGAAGAAAAGGAAAAACTGTACAAATATTTGGATGATCTTAATTGTAAAATGACACTTACTACTGATATTTGGACTTTTGACCATTCTAATATTGCATATACTAGTTTGACTGCTCATTTTATTGATGATAGTTGGGTGTTAAAGAAAAAGATTATTGCTTACAAATCCATTTCATATCCTCATGATGGTGATACTTTATTTAGATTCATTAAAGAACTTATCTTGGAGTGGAATTTGGATAGGAAATTGTTTTCTGTGGTTGTTGACAATGCATCCTCAAATGATTCAATGATTAGACATTTGAAATGTTGGTTGCTTGAGAAATCATGGCTTCCTTTGGGTGGAGATTTGTTTCATGTTCGTTGTAGTGCTCATATTCTTAATTTGATTGTTCATGTTGGTTTGGAAAGAATTGTTGGCCTTCTTCATAAGATACGAGAAACTTGCAAGTATTTGAAAAGATCTCCTCATGGTTTTTAGAAATTTGAATGCGCATCACAACAATGCAAGATGAAAAATAAGAAAAAGTTTCTTTGGATATGTCAACTACATGGAATTCTACATTTTTAATGTTTGATTCTGCATTACCTTTAAAGGAAGTCATTAATCGTCTTGAACAAATTGATAAGAATTACAAGTTTAATCAAACTGAAGAGGAATGGAGGGTGGCTTCTTTGGTTCATGGTTGTCTAAAAGTGTTTTATGATGCTACCATTCAGTTCAGTGGTAGTCATTTTCCTACTTCGAATGTTTTCTTTTCAGATGTGTGTAGGATCCAACTTAAGTTGAAGGAGTGGGAAAATAGTGAAAATGACTTTTTGAAATGCATGACTTTTCCTATGAAGAGAAAATTTGATAAATATTGGGAAGAATGTTGTTTGGTATTAGGAATTGCTATGGTTCTTGATCCTAGGTTTAAAATGGATTTGGTTGAATTCTACTATAATACAATTTATGGGGAGAATGCTTTTATTTACATTGAAAGAATTAGAAGTGCTTTCCAGAATTTATACTTGGAATATGGTGGTCAATTAAGGTTTGAAAATCATAATGAGCATGATGTTGTTGGAGATGGACTTCAAGGAACTACGTCAAATGACGAATTGAGTGCCTTTGACAAATGGTATAAATAATCTTGTTCTTCTTCACTTCATTTGTATCAAAAATTAGAACTTCAACAATATTCGGAAGAGCCAGTATTTCCTATAAATGAGAATTTGATATTTTGGCTTGGTGGAAGGCTAATTCTCCTAAATATCCTACGATTGGAAAGATGACACGTGATATTTTAGCTATCTCAGCTACTACTATTACATCAGAATCTGCATTTAGTTTTGGAGGGAGGGTAATTGATGAATCTCGTGCATCTTTAATTCCTAATATTGTAGAAGCATTAATAACTACAAATGATTAGATTGAATCAAAGAAAAGTAAAGGTACGTAAAAAAAAATTTATAATTTTTATGATATATTATTTATATATATATTTTGATTAAATTGATTTTTTTTTTTTCAGATTCATATGATTGTATTGCTAAAGTCTCTAAGGAGAGTTCTTCATTTCCTAAAGAAACAAAAATGAATTGAATTCTCTAATTTTATCTTTTATTTTGCATTTTTTCCTTTCATCATTTATTTTGAATTTTTCCCTTTCTTTCTTTTTAATTTTATTTTAATTTTTGAAAAGAAGAATTTGACAGAAAAGATAAACTATAGTTTATTTTATTTTTTATTTTTTTTGAGTGGAAAAAGAAATTCATTCATTGTAACGTTGCCAATCCGAGTGAAGGAGTGACAAGACAGAAGGATGGGGATGTGTATCCCAACATACATCATGAGTAAGCGTCCTACCTAGTTGTGCTAGAGCATGAGCAACACAGTTAGCAGATCTAGGTTGGAAAGAAAAAGTGCAGCCTGCATAATTCATACAATGAGTTTTAAGCATAGCATAAAAATGTCCAAGAGGCGAGTAGTCATCCGCTCCAGTGCATAGGGTATTGATAGCCACCTGACAATTCATTTCAATAATGGACACTTGAAGATGAGAGGACTGCACTAGGAGGAAGCTTCTCCAAGCACCCATCAATTTAGCATGGGTAGGCGAAAGAGGAGTAGACAGAGGGCCAGCACCGGACAAGATTAAGCGACCCGTGTGATCCCTAACCACAAAACCAAACCCTACTCCATGCTGAGAGAATGCAACATCCACATTCATTTTGAGAGACCCCTCGGGTGGAGCACACCATTGGGGTTGAGGAGAAGGTCTTGGGACTGCTGGGGTAGAAAACGCAACCAAAGCCTGTCGAAACTTGGCAAGGAGGCCCTGTCCAGCTGCCACAATTGCTGAAGGTTGTTCCACCAAGCCCTTGAAGACCAAGGAATTTTGAGCCAGCCATAAGAACCACAGCATCACCACAAAGTCCTCCACATAGCCAGGCAACATAGAAGCATCCTAGTGGATATTGTGGAAAAAATCCAACCAAGAGCAAGCAATAGTAGTCCAGCGAGATATGTCCACCGAAAGCAGTAGCTAGACCTCCCTGGCAGTCTGGCAATAAAGAAGTAGATGGGTCCTCTGGAAGAGACCGGCAATAGGGGCATGTTTCATCTACCCGGAGACCTCTTCGGTTGAGGTTGGTGCGAGTTGCCAAGGTACCTATGCAGAGGCGCCATAGGAAGTGTTGAATCTTAGGGGGAAGCTGCATGCTCCAAATCAGCCTCCACATGGAAGAAGAGGGGGTCGAAGAGGTGGCCAATTGTGATGAAAACTGAAGCTGCCAAGCTACCTTGTATGCGGAAGCCACGGTGAAAGCACCATCGGGGTTACATGCCAAATGCGTTTGTCACAACTACCAAGACGGCATAAAGGAATTTGATTAATGAGTTCCCGGTCTTGCTCACAAAAGAGGACTTGCAGCAAAGAGTGTCTCCAAGTACCATTATCAATAAGATTATCAACCGTAAAAGATTCATGAAGAAAGCAAGGGAAAGAAATAGGTTTGAAAGAGTGGGGTTGAGGAAGCCAAGAATCATGAAAAACTCGTATGTGTTTGCCATCACCAACACGCCATTGAACCCCTTTTGCCAACAGGTCACGACCATAGATAAAAGATCGCCATAGATAGGAAGGTTGAGTACCACATTTGGCATGCATAAAATCACCATTAGGGAAGTAACGATGTTTTAGAACCCTAGCAGCCAGAGAATTGAGATGCTGAATTAGGCGCCACCCTTGCTTTACTAAGAGAGCTTGGTTAAAGAGGCCAAGATCACGAAAGCCAAGCCCCTTGTCATCCTTTGGTCTACACATCTTTCCCCATTCCATCCAAGGAAAACCATTTCTATCTCCAGAATTACGCCACCAAAAACGTCTAGTAATGGAGCACATATCGTGGATAAGGGATTAAGGGAGCTTGAAAAGGGACATCGCATATGTAGGAATAGCTTGCAAGACTGATTTAATAAGAACCTCCTTTCCCCCTTTAGACGAGAGCTTTTCCTTCCACCCATGAGTTTCCTTCCACATCCTTTTAGTGAGATAGGCAAAAATTTGCTTCTTGGAGTAGCCCATCAAATAGGGCAGCCCCAGATATCTACCAATACCATCCCCAAGTTGAACTCCAAGATGGTGAGCAATCTCTTGGCATCTCAGAGAAGGCACAGTCTTGGAGAAAAAAATTGAGGACTTGTGATAATTAATCACCTGGCCAGAGGCCCTGGAATAGTCCTCTAACACCTGCCGAAGAATAACTGTACTCCCTGCAACGTCTTTCAAAAATAAAAGGCAGTCATCCACAAAAAATAAATGGGACAGTTGGGGAGCACCCCTACCCAATTGGAGACCACGCCAATGCCCTAAGCCAACCGATTTATGGATGAGGCAAGAAAGACCCTCAGCACATAAAATGAACAGATATGGAGAAAGTGGATCACCTTGGAGAAGCCCTCGAGTAGGAGTGAAACTACTAGAGGGTCTGTCATTAACTAATACCAGAAGGACACACACTACAAGAAAAATGCAAATTTGCGAGGGCCATGTAGCCATCGCAATTTGCGATTTTCTGGTAGTGACAAATGATACACAATGCATAATAAGATCAATCATACGAGAAGGAAATTGCATACAAGTTAAAACCCAACGAAGGTACCCCCATTCAATGCGATCATAGGCCTTAGACGTGTCAATTTTAAGAGCGTAAGCATCGGAATTAGAACCACCTTTACCAAGTTTCAGCCAATGAAAAGCCTCCACAGCCACAATAATATTATCTGTGATCAAACGATCTTGCACAAAAGCACTTCGGGAATCATCAATAAGAGAGCCCAAGACCAATTTAATACGATTAGCAATCACCTTTGAAATGATCTTACAACTCACATTACACAAGCTAATGGGGCGGAATTCAGCCATACACTTAGGATGTTTCACCTTAGGAATAAGAGTTATAAAAGTTTCATTCAAAGCATCCATAGACATAGAGCCATTTAAGCATGCTAAAACAGCTTCATGACTAATAATATGCCAATACCTTTTATAAAAGCCAGCGTAACAACCATCCGGCCCGGGAGCTTTGGTTGGATGAAAGGATTTCAAGGCTGCCCAAATTTCAGCTTCCGTAAAGGGAGTATCCAGTTGCACTTGGCTGGCGGATGACAATGAATTGAACATTGCTCCCTCAAAGATAGTAGTATAATCAACCGGAGATTGTGAGCTACTGAAAAGAGAGTGAAAGTACCTTGTGGCCACATTCAAAATTCCTTGCTGATCCCTAACTTTACTGCCATGTTCATCGAACACGAAGTGGATATGGTTCCGTTGGTGTCTAGAGTTGGCATAATGGTGAACGTAAGATGTGTTGCGATCCCCTCCTCTAAGCCAATTGGACCGTGAACTTTGCTTCCAATAGTCATTCTCAATGCTAAGGAGGGATTGGAGATTGTCTTGAGCCTCCTTCAAAACCCTAGCCTCTGTATGCTGCAGATCCAATGAACCAAGGTGCTTTCGGGCCTCTTTGATACGCCGGGGTAAATGACCATGCTTCCTAGAACTCCACAGTAATAATTCCCCCTTCATATGTTCCAAGTTGCATTGAAGAGAACCCGGTTGGCTAGAAGAAGTACCCATCCACGCACGGGCTATAAGATCATCACATTCTTGGTCAGAAAACCACCAAGGTTCCAGGCGCGTGGGTCTTGGTTGAGGGCTGCCCCTAGAAGAGCTGCTAGCAACCATAGTAAAATAGAGAGCATACTGATCGGAATTAGCCACAGGGAGCACCGAAATCTGCATCAGGGGCTGAAAATTACGAAGGGCATCATTCCCTAAACCACGATCAAGCTTCACCCAAGTCATATGGCGGACCTCACGTCTATTACACCAAATAAAAGTACTGCCATGAGCTGGAATTTCCGAGAGGTTAAGGTCCTCAATCACCTTATGAAAATTTTACATAAGATGTTGGGGTTGAGGATTACGACTAGTAGTTTCAAACGGGTACAAGATCTCGTTAAAATCACCAATGGTAATCCAGGGTTCGACCCTATTGGCCCAAATGCGCCTCAAGAGGTCCCAAGAATGAGGGCGTTACTGAGCATCAGGGCTGCCATAAAAACCAGTGAAGAAATAAAGAGTATCATCCCAATACGAAAAAACTTTTGCATCAATTTGGCCAATGGAATAGCTAAGAACATGGAGATTCACCTCATCTCTCCATAACAAAGCAAGACCGCCACCAAATCCATGTCTATCAACACAAAACACATTATTGAATCCAAGAGAAAACTTTAAAGAGACTAAACGAGAAGAAAGTAAACGAGTTTCCATTAAAAATAAAATGTCCGATTTTTTAGTACAGACGAGATCCTTAAGTTCATGAATTGTCTGGGGTGATCCCAAACCCCGACAATTCCAACTAATATAATTCATTGGGCTTGGCGGGGCTGCCTTGCAGCCTCCACCGTTGATCTCCTAGGTTTTTTGCTATCTAAAGCAGAGCAGGTCACAATTTCTCCATCATTAGCAGCTTGGGAAGTCCTCTTTTGGGGAGTGACTTGGCGCCTGGTCCGAGCACCACTGTACGCTTCACCACCATCCAGATTAGGAGGCTACACTGCAGGCTGAAGTGAGAAAATCACTGCTGGAGGGGCAGCGACCAAAGCAAAATTGTGAACTTGAGATGAAAGTTGCATGGAGTCATCAAAAGTAAAGGAAGGGTCCTCAGGCGCAAGGGAAAAATTATGGGGATCCATGACTGCAAAGAGTTGGTTGGAGCGGACATTGTCCACACCCCCCATCCACGGTCCAAAAGCACAATCTTTCAGCGCCCTATTCGCTTCCTTCAGCAAAGGACACTCACGAAATCGGTGGCTAATAAGCCTGCAAGAAAAACAAAAATTGCGCAATCGCTCATACTTGACAAGGGCAGCATGTAAGAGCCATTTGGGGTCCTCATTCGAACAATTCGTTGGAGAGGTTTAGTGAGATTAAGTGAAACCTGAAACCTGAAACCTGAAAAACTTGGAGCCATTTAAACGATCCTTGTGGAGCTGATAAGCAGTGCATAAAAGGAAAGATTTGGCAAGCTTAAGGCCTACCTCAACCGTGTAACAGAAGCGGGGGAAACTTGTGACATGGATCCAGAAAGGTTCAGTCTCCAAATCAGATTTCATCCAGGCAGGCTCGCTCCTCCAACGCTAAACTTGGACAATCTGGTTGTCAAAGGTCCAAGGGCCATTGTCAAGCACAAAAGCAATGGTGGTAGGTTGAGCAAAGAAGATATGGTGGAAGTTCTCATCAAGGCGTTGCATAGAGAAGGATCCACAGCACCACGATCTGCCCATAGCAGTTTTGAAGCCTTCAACATGGAAGGGTTTGCCGCCATGCACACAAGCCACAATACTACAATCCAACTCCAGCAAACCTTCGCGGACATCCCCATCATCATGATTCATGGTAAAGGATAAATTCGCGGTTGTCGTCAAACCAGCCAAAATTAATTTAAAAATTAGTAAGCAATATAGTGCTCACCAGGTCATCTCCCAAGGAAGCCCTAACCGTCAAATAAAAATTAAGAACCCATTGAATATTATTAAAGAAGGAAAAAGGGGGGTTATTCTGTTTAATAAATAATTTCCAAAGCAACTAAACTAAATAAATTCAAATGGAAATAATAATGAGAAAGCGTAATCAGCCTAGGGTTGATGCCCAAATTTAATTCTTCCTTGTTCTATCTAATATTTCTTAATTGATAATTCC
>JAXGGT010039150.1:0-12417 GCA_035583425.1 Marsdenia floribunda
TTTTTTTTTTTTGTGTAGAAAAGGAGTTACATAATTTAACATTCTACCAATGTTAGTCAATTAGTCAATTAGTCAATGATATGGCTACAAATCCTTTCACCATTACATTACAATTCTCAATGGTAATGACAAGTTCAAGTAATAGTCTATAATATATTTCTACTTCCTTACTTGATTGCAAACAAATTCTGTAGACTGCTTTAAAAATTGCTTACTCATTTCCTTATGTAAAAATTGCTTCAATTTCTATTTTCTTGCTGCCTGTAAAGATATGGTCATCTGCATTATGAAAAAAAAAAAAAAAAAAAGAACTGTGTGATATGCTTCTCTGAAGTTATTTGAAAACTGTGATCTACCATGCTTTAGAATATATTCTATGATATGCTTTTCTGAATAGATATTTAACTAACCCAAGATAAAAGATGCAACAAGCATGCCACCATGCTAACATCTCAAGGCTGGCCTATTTATCTACTTGTCCTTCCCATTCATTAAAATAAATACTAAAATCACTCTATTCCAATCCAATCCATAGACAGTTTCTTTACATTGAGCAAATATAACATAAAGTCCATCAAAATATGTCCGTCTCCAATATTGAATAGCAAAAGAGTGATACAACTAAGTCCATAAGCAAATAAAACTTGCTAATACATGATTTTAATCCCACAATACATAACTTTTTGTCATTATATACATCATCTTCACATACCATAATTGACAAATATTTAACTCGTTGACAAGTACAGGCCAACAATAAATATGAAGATAAACATGACAAGTGCAAATTGTTGATTTTTAATTTTTCTTCTTTGCAGCTCACGTTCTCCTTCTAACTTCTTTAGCTTTCTTTTCAACCCAGGTATAGCAACCAAACAACTTCGGCATACCGGTGGATCATGCCAACAAAAATAGTTACAACAATTTGAAGTCTAATGATGAAAATCAAATAGACAAAAAATCAAAATATAATAATATTTGTCACACTTCTCTGAAAATTTAAAAATTAAAAAAAATAAATAAATACCCCATAATTCGAACAACTAAAAAAACATCTCTCTAGATTTTCATCTGTCCAAGAAGTTCTAATTTTTGCAGCCTTCCCACATGAACAAAATAATATTGTAGGGGAAGATGAAGTATCACTTCCTTGACTTATATTCATTACTACCACTGTTAAAAACAGCAGAAATGGACCTAAAAGCAGTCTGCATTAGCATTCAAGAATTTAGAACAATGAGAAGCAATGGTTCGAGAGAAAATGATATAAAATATTGTACCAATACAAAGTACTAAACTAATGCAGCTTCCCCATTTTCTTTCTTATGCAGTGCATTTTAAAGCAGAAAAGATCTGCAAGATCAAGTGATTGATATTCCACCTCTGTTTGACCACAACAGCATGTAAATCAAGGATAAGAAATACATTCATGTATGGTACAATTCTCATAAGCCTCAAATTACCAGCTAAAAATGTCATGTAATTGCAGTCTGCTCCAAAGTATTTAATACCAAATTCTAACAATCCTAAGTAATTACATCTTTTAAACAAAATGAAGTTGGTTGAGATGGGAAAGCACAGGGAAGATGGCAGAGTCCAAAGCTCCCTCATAAAACTAATGGCATAATAATTGCTTAACCATTAAATAAGACAAGGGCCACATAAAGAATAGAGCCATGACACGGTTACCTACAATAAAACTTGGAAACACTAAGCAGAGTTTGAAGACAGACACCAAGAGAAAGAAACAAATAAGAACAACAGGGTAACTATTTAGTAAACCTATTTGCATTTGGTGCTACATTAATTAGGACAGTTCCCAAATTGTTTTCAATAACCTTCAACAAGAAGCTTATGGCATCAAACCACAAAGAGCATATAAAATGTGGCTACCCTACGCTTCAATAACTTACATTCAAAAGTAGGTTATCCTATCAACTCGGAGAAGCAATCCCCATTAACAATTTACAACAAAACAAAAACTCAAGCCATACTCTCAGAAACAGATGATATCTCTAGATATAAATTTTAAAGTGTAAACTTCTCACAAATATAGCTCCCTAGTGAATGGCTAAGCATCAAAGACTTATCATTAAAATGCTACTGGTCATTATATCAATGCTCGAGTATGTCATAACTCCTCACTTTAATTACTTTGAAACAAGTGAGTAACGAATAAAAAATATAAATAATCAAAACACAAAGAAGAATGCAAATCCATATCCAATGCAGTAGGGAAAATGAATTTTCTTTATTCTATCATCCTACTTTCATATGCAAAAAATCCCAATAACCAAAAAATTTAAATTAAATAATTAATACCCATTTTCTTGGTGCTAAAATCGGAAACCAAAGAGGAAAAAAAAAAAACCAACCTTACCGCGAGAAGATCGATTTTCTGGCTACTCACGAGCTGGGGATCGCCGTTTCTTCAAGCCCACCCACCGACGAAGTTGAAATTCCGGAATGGGTTCTTAGATTTTAACTTTCATTGTCATTTTAGAAAAGGGTTGACACACACACGCTAAAATCGAAAACCAAAGAGGATAAAAACAAGAAGAAAAAAAAAACCCTATCTTACCGCGAGATGATAGAGATCTGACCGACGAGCTGGGATCGCCGTTTCTTCAAGCCCACCCAACGACGAAGCTGAAATTCGAGAATGGGTTCCTAAAGGGCATTGGGAATTGTCATTTTACTAATATGCCCTTTGCATTTTTTTTTTAAAAAAAATATATATATTACCGGTAACCTCTTCCAAAACCGACTAAAGGACATGATTTGGAGGTTAAAAAAAGTTTGGGGATGACATTTGGCCAAAATTAAAATTTAGGGACTAAACCGGCTATTTTCCCTAAAATCTAATATACTATATATATAATTATAATATTGATTATTTTTTCCATAAAAATAAAATATATTAGTTATTTTACAATATTAAATCAAATACAAATTAATAAAACATTAAACATAATATATAATTTTTTAAATTATATTTATACAAAAAATAGAGTTATAACAATCATGCTATCATAGTAATTGTTGATTAATAAAACATGATAATTATTTGATAAAATCTAAATTTGAATATAAAATAATAACCATAATATATATTACTTTTAAGATTATTGCAATATATTATCAAATTTTTAAACAAATATAACAATTCATAGTTAATTTAATAAATAATTATCTTGAATATTTTTTCATAATATGTATAAAAGTAAGACAATATTCTTAATTTACAATAAGACATACAAATTAAAAATAAAGATAAATTAAAATATTTATATTAACTTTGATTAGGAATAATAATTTATTGTATAATTTTTCTTAATATTTTATGAAAAGATAAAAAAATTGAAACTTTCTGATTACTCTTTTATTTTATGATATTGATGTACAACAAACTTTAAATTATTTTTATTTCAAAAATAAAAGTTTTCTACATAAATATTTGGTATAATACATGTATATAAATAACAATAATAATAAATTTAATTATAATTTGTAGCGAAAATCTATATGAGGATAGAAATGGGAATGAAAATGGAGAATGTAGGTAATAAGATATGGAGATGGTGAAGGGGAAGGGGAAGGGGATTTTTGCAGACCTAGCCCTAACTACAATCTTCAAATTCCTCTTTGATGACCTATGGTATTTTGATGACTAATTAATTACTCTAAGCTATTGGAAGTGGTCTTTGCATAGTATACTAGATGTCATGGAGTTTATGTCCTGACACACGTCAAAAGACACACTCAAAAAATTTTTGGACGTTATTTGCAGAAAGAAGGCAATATGAACAAGCACATAACACTTCAAGGGCAAATGCATCCACCATTTATCTACATTCCAAATAGAAAAGGAACAACAAACAAAACTGAGTGAACAGAGGTCACTCAGGCTAACAACACTTAGTCAAAATAGATTACAAACACACATCTATCTATGTATCTAATGTCTTCACACCCAACTCTCTCTCAAATAATCCTCTCTTGAGAGTTCTTGTGAATTTCTTACTTTACTTCACTTGTGAACTTATGAACCCCTTCACACACTATTAGTATTTATAGATAATGGAGAGTATAGTTGATGGATGATCTTGTGACAATATACGAAAATTATCCACTCCTACAAAGACTCCTTGATTAACTAGGTCAAGGTGGACTAAGTCTTCCAACTGAACCGCTTGTTCGACTTGACCATGTTCCATCCCTATTCCATGCCAACTCGTACCCCTACTTAGCCAAGGCTTGTCGGCACGAACCATCATGAGTCCATCGACTTGGTTTGGCCATCAAACTATCATGAGTTCGTCGACTCATTGTACCATCCCGTGCCCACCAACTTGGTTTGAGAAACTTCTTAGCCAAGATATGTCATGCATGTACAAGCATTGTCACAACATGCATCACTTGAGGCTATCCTAACACATGGGACCAACGGTCTAACTCTTGTCATATATAGGTGTGTTGGACACTTATAACTTGTCTAGAACACTAAACAATATTTTCTCTATAGGTGACAAACTCCTGTTTTTGTCCATGTCCTGTGTCCCGAGACAAAGGGTCTCACACTAGACTCTTTCAATAATTATTAATTTAGACCAATGCATTTAGCCTCCCATATGAATCCACTCAAATTTTTGCATCCTTAAAATTCATGAAACTCTTGATACTCATGAGTAGTTTTTTCATTTATAAGTCCTTTCAAAATCTCTATTACATGGACTCACATTAGACCTCAGCTTCCATGGTTTAACTACATATTGCTTCCCACTACAAGTGGTTGCCCCATGTTTGCTATGCTTGTGGGATTCTCAACAACATATGGTCAAGGACTACTCAAAGTTTCCATATGAAGCCACATAAGAGCAATCAAACTAGTTTACATGGCCTCTTCTTTCTGTATGCATCCAACAACAAAGGAATTATGATCTTCGCAACATTGCTATTCTCTTCCATTGAAGCAAATATTTCAAACTTTCCACATGCTCAATCCCTAATTTCTTCATAATCTTTTGCAACTATTGAGGACCTCCCATCTTCACTAGCAATATTCCTTCACTTGTTGCACAAGAACTCTCTATCATCCCTTATATCATGTTATCACAAACTCCTATAGGGTTGTTGTTCCTTCACATTCTCCTCTTGCAGTTGAAGAGACCAAAAGTTCTATAGCCTTTGAGGTTCCAATGTACCCTCGACGTGGATAGAGAGCCAAAAACCCTTATGATGAGGTTCCTACATAGAAAGAGAAAGACAATTGCACATGCCTCCAAGAGAATAGGAATAAGGTCGAGAATAAAAGAGTCATGTAATCACATGCTACAGTCCGCTTGTACCCCCAAGAAATTGATAACCTTTTTTTTTTTCCTCTTATGATATTCATGTAATACCATAAGTTGTTCTTCGCACCAAGAGTTATAAGTATGTTAAGTTAGAACTATCAAGGATTAAGGCACCCACGTGCTCGTTGTTTATTTGTCCTGGCTAGTGAATATAAACCTACTTTTTTTTTCTATGTTAAAACTCAACCACACTATCTCATCCATGCTCAAAATATGTGTAACTTTTGGCTATTGTAGTAGCTCTTATGTCAACAATGAAGGTCATAGTTTCTAAATTTCTCTTATTCAAGACGACTTAATGTTTTGATACACCAAAGTCTTTCTTTTCTAGCCATATTGGCCGTGAAATTTGACATCCTAACAATCTTATGTATTGCCTCACCGGCCGATTTCTATAGACACCCTTATCATGGCCTTCATCATCAAGCTTGAGACCTTATTTGCCACCTACATGACAACATATCTCTTCCTTGGCTATGCCTAGAAGATTTTAATGTCATCCTCCATTGTTCAAAGAAAAAAGGAGTGCACTCTCAAATCAATCTCTTTCTAAAGCTTTCCAAATTGTAGTCACATATTGTAATCTTGATGATGTGGACTTCTCTGAGCTAAAGTATATGTGGTCAAATTAAAGGAAAGGGGGTCTTGTTCTTTAAAGTATGGATTATTATCTTATCTTACTTGGTTGGATGTCTCTTTTCTCTTCTTTTCATGTCCATTACTTACCTTTATATCACTTTGATCACCTCTGTATTCTTGGCATTGACACATTCATCTTCAAAGGTTGGTTGAAGATATTCAAACTCATCCTAGATTTGAGCCTTTTAGTTGTATGACAAGAACTTTTGTTTTCAAATTCAATAAATCCTGACAAACTGTAACCTCTTCAAAGAAATTTTTTTTAATATCAATAATGTAAATTAAAAAAAATATATCACTATAAATATATTTCAAAATTTTATAAATTTATTAAAAATTTTTCATAATATATTATTTTCAAAGTTGTATAAAGATTATAAAATTTTATCTATTGATTGAAATGTGTTAATTTAAAATATTAATTTTTTTTTTATTAAAATATACAAATTTGAATTTGTTGAAGTATATTTTAATTTAACATTTTAAGTGGAGATTTTGAATATAATTTTATGTCCTAATTTATGTATTTAATTAATAATTTAAGAAAAACTTTTAAAAAATCATTTAACATGCGATATAAAATATGTTTTAATTAAATTAAAATTTATTTTTAAACATTAAATTTTAAATAGTTTTTTTTTTTTTTTTGCTAAATTTATAAATAAATGCTTAAAATAGTATGGAATTTAGTAAAAATATTTTAAATTACATTGTACTTTTAAAAATTATGACAATATATTAAATCTTTGGGTAAAAAATCTTAGTAACACTTAACTACTTAATTTCATCTTGATGTAAAACTTGAACTTTATTTTAGTACAAATCCTGTACTTCCGTCTATTTGACGGTTAAATGTTAGGCTTATTTTTTATTTTTTTAAGAAAAAAGATCTATTATTTTCTTCCAATTCTTTAGTTTTTCTTCTCTCATTTACATGAAAATTTTATCAAAATACTTCACAATCTATTCAAATGTATATATAATTTGTACATTAGTTTTATCCATAAAAGGAGAAAAAAAAAAGAAAAAAACAAAAATGAATAACAACTCAAACTACAACTATTATTAAAAAAAAAAAAAAAGACTCTTTCAACCCAAAAAATCAAATTTATTATTGAGAGATTTGTAGTAAGTAAATAAGAAGAAGAATGAAGAAGATTTCTAAAATTTTAAAAAATATTTGAATAGATTTGAAAAGATCTGTAGATATTACAAAAGATTTTAAGTGGAAAATATACATATTTTTGCAATTCATTCCCAACGATACTAACGATTGAGAAAATTTGTGCAATTCACTTAAATATATGAAATATGATCAAGATTTGAAGAAAATTTGTGCAACCCACTCCACCCTAGATTTGAAGAAGAAAAAAAAAAAAAAAATCTGACAAAGAAAAAGAACCCATCAATTTATATATCTGTGCAATCTATTCTCAACAATATTAAAGATTGAGAAGATCTCTCCAACTCATTTTAAAAATCTAAAATATGGAGAAGATTTGAAGAAAATCTATGCAACCCACTCTAGGTCTACGAAATTTGAATAAGAAAAAAATGAAAAAGAAGAAAAAAAATTTTGACAAAGAAGGAGAACCATCAATATTCATATCTTTGCAATCCATTCCCAACGATATCAAATATTGAGAAGATCTTTGCAACTCACTTTAAAAATTTGAAATATGATAAAGATATGAAGAAAATCAATTCAACCCACTCCAGATCTGACGAAACTTTAAGAAGAAAAAAAAAATGATAAAACATAAGAAGAAGCCACCTTTGACAAAATCTACTAAAAATATTACAACAATGAAGATTGAAGAGGATCGAAAGAATAAGAAGAAAGAAAATGAACAATCTAACAAAGAACATGATGAATAGATTGTGAAGAATTTTGATAGACTTTCATGTAGATAGGAAAAGAGAAACTATAGGAAGAAAAATAAAATAATTGATTTTTTTTTCTTGTAAAAAAGGAAAAAATAACCCTAATATTTAATGGTCAAATATCACCGAATTACCTAAAGATCAAAATAGATGAAAGTACAAGATTTGTACTAAAAAAAAGTTCGAGTGTTAAATTTGAATGAAATTAAGTTTTAGTGCAAAAATTGAATTTTAGAAATGTTCACATATTATTAAGATTTTTTGCCCTAAGATTTTTAAAGAAATATTATTTTTATAGAAAAATGTAATAATTTCTTAAAGTGCAATATTTAAGTAATAATGATAAATAAAAATGTATAATTTAACAAAAAATAATTAAAAAATAATGTGTGTTTTTAAATTAAAAATAATAAATGACTAAATGTCATATTTTTTTAATTTTTTTTAAAAATAAATTATGAATTTATTATATATATAACGAGTTAATTACAATGATTTGATGACATACATATAATTTTGTGACTGAAAAAAAAAATAATATAGAATTGAATTTATCTACACTTGACTTTTCATATTACCCTAACAATGTTGTATTAGGCTTATATTCCTAAAAGGAAAGTTAAGTTGATGCTCAAATTTTCTAATACATATATTACTATATTATTCAAAATTAACTTATATATTTTTCATTAACTTAGTATTTATAATTCTTTCAATATTATTTTTTTTTTAAAAAAAAATCATAAAAATTCACAAATATTTCATAAATTTTGTAATATAATTATAATTTCTATTATTAATATTAAATTAAAATAATAATTAAATTGATAATATGCGTTAAACAATACATTTAAGATATTAAAAATTACAAAAAATTAGCTAAGTTAGATTTTATTTATTTAAAAAGGTAAAAAATCTCAACAACACCTAAAATTTATCAAAGTCCAATTTTAGCACTTGAGCTTTTTTTTTTTTTTTTTTTTTTCGTTTAGTGCGGAATGGTACCTGGACTCTCATCCCACCGGATGATAGTCAAAATCTGGTTGGCTGCAAATGGATTTTTCGAACTAAACGTAAATCTGATGGCTCTATTGACAGGTTCAAGGCCCGCTTGGTAGCAAAAGGCTTCCACCAACGCCCTGGCATTGACTGCCATGACACTTTCAATCCGGTTGTCAAACCCACTACAGTCCGCATTGTTCTTAGCATCGCAGTCAGTCGAGGCTGGTCCTTACGCCAACTTGATGTCAATAATGCCTTTCTTCAAGGGCATCTCTCTGATACTGTATACATGTCCCAGCCACCTGGTTTTATTGATAAAGACAACCCCTCCTATGTATGCAAACTCCACAAAGCCATCTATGGCCTCAAGCAAGCTCCTCGTGCGTGGTACCATGAGCTTCGTACATTCCTCCTCCAATGTGGCTTTTAGACCTCATATGCTGATACATCCCTCTTTGTATTTCTTGCTGAGGGCCACACTATGTATCTCCTTGTCTATGTTGACGATTTAATCCTTACAGGTGAGCATGCTACGACGGTCGATCAATTTATTGCCATTCTTGCTCAGAGATTTTCCATCAAGGACCTTGGCCTCTTGACTTATTTTCTGGGTGTCGAAGTTGTACCCAACCCACATGGCTTGTTACTTTCCCAACGACGATACATTATAGATCTTCTCACTCAAACCCAGATGCACAACGCCAAGCCTGTTCTCACTCCCATGCCAACCAGTCCTCCCCTTATGTTAACCTCTGGTTC
This sequence comes from Marsdenia floribunda, assembly GCA_035583425.1. NCBI lineage: Eukaryota > Viridiplantae > Streptophyta > Magnoliopsida > Gentianales > Apocynaceae > Marsdenia > Marsdenia floribunda. The sequence continues at coordinate 9,639 of JAXGGT010039150.1, forward strand.
TCCTCTTCCTGACCCCTCTCAGTATCGTCACGTGGTTGGGAGTCTTCAGTATCTGTTAATAACCTGCCCTAATGTTGACTTTGCTGTCAACAAACTCTCCCAATACATGCACTGCCCAACCACTGAACATTGGTCCTGTGTCAAATGCGTACTTCGTTACCTTGTTGGCACTATTGATGATGGCCTTCAACTCCACTGTGACTCCTCTCTCAGTTTGCATGCCTTCTCTGACACTTCTCTTAGTTTCCAGGCCTTTTCTGATGCTGATTGGGGCGGGGATAAGGACACTTTCTGCTCTACCAGTGCCTATGTTGTCTACCTTGGCAAAAATCCCATTTCCTGGTGCTCCAAAAAAGCAACGCACTGTTGCCCGGTCCTCTACTAAGGCAGAATATCGTTCCGTTGCGAATACTGCTGTTGAACTCAACTTTATTTGTGCCGCATGAAGCATGTCGCCATCGATTTCCATTTTATCCGTGATCAGGTTTAGCATGGTGCTCTCCGTGTTGCTCATGTCTCCTTGGAAGATCAACTTGCTGATGCTCTTACTAAGCCACTCTCCCGCCACCGCTTTCTTCACCTGAAACGCAAGATTGGACTCCTCTCCCGAGCTCCATCTTGAGGGGGCATAATAGGACTTATCAGCTGTTATCACTTGACAGACTTAGTCTCCCACTTCAGTTTGACTTACTCCATGTATATAGTTGTTGTTAAATGTATCCCACAGATGTAGGATTCAGTTTATATTCTGTTTGTATCCCTCCTAGTTAGTAGGATCCTCAACTCTCCACTAATGTATTTATATATTACTGTTCCAGCAATACAAAGAGTGTAGTATTACATTCTATCAAACTTTTTTTTTGGTTCAAATCTTGCACTTCCGTCAATAGTCCCGTTAACATTCCGTTAGTGCGACCCACGCACACAACACATGACTTTTTAAGGGTATTTTTGTAAATGTTGACTTTTTAAATTTTTAATAAGATTTAATCATAATAACTATAAAATTTTAGGGACTATAATGCAATTTATTTTAGGATTTTCTTTTCTTCGTCCTCTTCTTTTTCATGTTTTAAATATACTTATTTATTATATAATAGGTTTTTAGGGTTTATGGGCTCTCTTCTTTTTCATGTATTACAAGTATATGCAAACCCTAAAAAGCCGTCGTCGCTGACGACAATTGTGACTATGTTTTTGTTTGGGCTCCATCTTTCCCTCACCTTCTGTCTTGGTTCTATCTGAGATCTATCTTTCTTTCAATTTCTCCTTTCAAGAATTGTATGAAAATCTTACATCACTGGTATCTTCGTGTTTTGTAGTGTTGTATTTGTTTCAATGTAATTGCACTCCATAGGCAAGCCCCCAAGCAAGGGTTGATTCATTTGCAGCCCAAGGACAAAATTCAAAATTCATTCTTTTCACCATTTGCCTTCAATTCCAATTCATTCATTAAATCAGGAATTGAATCATTACTTAGGTAGCAAAGCTGTATTTTTGTCCAAAATTATACAGAATAAGTGCTTAGGAGCAAGATGAATCTGATGTCCTAAATAATAATGATGGAGGGGATCTGAATCACAGAGAGTTCCATCAACATCAAATAATACTCCTTCAAGAGGAGCAACCTCAGAGAGAGTGGATTGCTGCTCACAAAAAATTAAATGTGTGGTTTAAAAAACCATATAATTCACAAGAAACCAACACTTCATGGAGGACCTTCAGTAGTAACCAAACAAGAAGTCTCTGCAACAGCACTCGCTGTGTGTAGCGGCGACGACTTCAAAAACATGAAAAAGAAGAGGAAGAAGAAAATAAAACTCTAAAATAAACTGCATTATAGTCCCTAACATTTTATAATTATTATAATTAAATCCTAATATTTACAAAAATACCTTTAAAAAAGTAATGAGCTGCGCACATGGGTCGCACTAACAGAATGTTAACAGGACTATTGATGAAAGTGCAAGATTTGAACAAAAAAAGTTTAAGTATTAGTTCTGAACGAAAAAATATTCAAGTGCTAAAATTAGACTTTGATAAAATTCAAGTGTTGTTGAGATTTTTTGTCATATTAAAAATTATATGGTTTAGTCTTACATTTAAAATTTTGATACTATTTTATCATCATTTTATTATTCGTATTTACGGAATAATCCTTTAACCCATGCTTGTTGTATTTTTTTTTTTTTTTTTTTAAATTTTCGTCAAAATAGATCACTTAAAATTCAAGTTACTAATTTTAAAGGGTAAAAAATAGGGAAAATAGCCGGTTTGGTCCCAAAACTATTTTCGGGAGGCCGGTTCAATCCCTAAACTTTATTTTTGGTCAAATCTCATCCCAATACTATTTTTAATCTTCAAAATCGGTCCTTTTACCGGTTTTTCAAGAGGTTACCGGTAATATCTAAATTTTTTAAAAAAAATGCAAAGGGCATAGTAGTAAAATTACAATTCACAAGCCCTTAAGCAACCCATTCCATTTCAGCTTCGTCGTCGGCTATGCTTGAAGAAACGTCGATCGCACCTCTTCAGTCGGATCTCTTCCATCTCGCGGTAAGGTAGTTTTTTTTTTTTTTTTCTTGTTTTTCTCCTCTTTGGTTTTGGATTTTAGCGTGTGTGTGTGAACCATTTTCTAAATTGACAATGAAAGGTAAAGCCTAAGAACCCATTCCGAAATTTCTGCTTCGTTGGTGGGTGGCCTTTGAAGAAACGGCGATTCCCAGCTTCGTCGGTGGGTGGAGTTTCAGCTTCGTCGGTGAGGTTGGATTTTTTTTTT
>JAXGGT010039219.1:0-12401 GCA_035583425.1 Marsdenia floribunda
ACCCTAAAATACCCTAGAATACCCTAAAAATCAGTAGCCGTCGCTAAGCACTCGCTGATTTGCGAGGGCTCAGCGACGGCCAACTATTAAAAAAAAAAACGGCGCCGCCTTTAATTTCTCCAGGAAAAAATTTAAAAAAAAAAATTAAAAATTGTTGCCGTCGCTAAGCACTCTCAAATTTGCGAGGGCTCAGCGACAGCCAATCATATTTCCCACAAATAAATTTAAAAAAATTAAAAATTGGTAGCCTTTGCTAAGCACTCGCCGATTTGCGAGGGCTCAGCGACGGCATATTCTATTTCCCACAAATAAATTTTAAAAAAAAATAAAAATGGATGCCGTCACTAAGCACTGGCAGATTTGCAAGGGTTCAGCGACGACCAATCATATTTCCCACAAATAAATTAAAAAATTAAAAAATATGAGCCGTTGCTAAGCTCTCGCTGATTTGTGAGAGTTCAGCGAGGGATGTGATTTGGTTGCAAATGTGCGAGGGATTTACGATGGGCAGTCAACGAACACATTCCCCTCGGTAAGCCGTCGTTGTGCCCTCGCTGATTAGCGAGGGCACTTGCCGTCGCTGATTGCCTTCGCTGATCAGCTGTTTTCTTGTAGTGTAATGTAATCAAATTTGAAAATCAGAATACAACCTAAAATAAATGATGTTTTGAAACTCTTAACTGCCCTGGAAGCATCTTCCCTTACACTGATTACAGGGGTTTTTACGCTGCCATTACATAATTTTCTTTCTCTTCCATGATCTCCGAGAATCCTCTCTTTTCAGATCTGTCTCCCCTGTTTTTCACGATCCTCCCTCATTAAGTCTTCTTTGGGTTCCTCTTTTTTTTTTTTTTTTCTTCTTTTCCATTTTGGACTTCACAGGCCCGTCAAATTCTAGCCCAAATCTGCTAGGATATTGGGTATGAACAAAGTTGAAACATGAGGCCCTCAAGGTTATTTGGAGTTGGGCCTGAAACAAAAAAAAAAGAACAATTAATTAAAAGCCCGACAATTTAATATCAATATCATTAAAGCATAATAATCCAAATAACAAATAAAAAATCCTAAGAATAGTAGAGAAGATGTATTATATAATAAGCATAGAGGGTCCATGCTGAATTTATCTAGAAATTTCTTTTCCAGAGATGACCATGAATCAATAGAATCAGACTTCAGCGAAGTGAACCAAGTTAAGGCCTTTTTCCGATAAAGTACTTGGAAATGCTTGACACAAAAAAGCTTCAGTAGCAATGACAAGTCCTATAGCCGATTTATATCAACATACATGCTCAAGGGGCATTGATTTGCCATTGTATAAAACAAATTGAGATAATTTGAGATTTAGATCAGGAGTTACCTCACGGATCCACTTTGTAAATGGTCCAATGTCAATTGTCTATTGCATGTGGACTTTAGAGGATTTATCTTAGGAGGAACATTGATCGCTGTGTTTTTGGCCTTTTGGTTGATGTTTTAAATTCATTGAAACAACAATTTGTGACTTCGCTGCCCATGTGGAATGATGTGACTCGCTAAATTCATTGCGTACTTCTAAAAATTGTTGCTTTCGTTGCTTGGAATTGTTTAGAGCAATAGTAGGTCGATGTGAAGATTTTGCATGGTGTGTTTTCTGTGGAGTAGAATAGTCCTCAACGATCAAAGCTTTGACTTTTTCTAGTAGCGTCCTTGGTGACAAAGTTGTCGGAGGGGGAAGAAGATGACCCATAGTTGCCATCTTTGTATATAGGTTAGACCATTCCTTCATGATTTCATTCTTCTTTCGGCGTTTTTGTAGTTCATCTTTCATTTTTCGGACAACTTGAGGGCTATATTCATCTTGGGCAATAGATTTTCCTAGGTGCTCATTAAGATGATCATGCAAATCTCCGGACCGTGGTCTTAACCGTTCAAAAACAGGTCATTGAGAATGATTGTTTCATACCTGAGATTTTTGTGTTGGAGTATCATGCATTGACACTACTCTTAGGGCAGAAGTAGCTTGATCGCTTGTACCACGATTCACATGTGTAGGTGAAACTTATGTGGTAGTCATATTTATTTATATTTCAAAAATAAAAAGAAGGCCCTTGAGGAAAACTCTCGGTTGTTTTTGCAAAGAACAAGGAGAACAAGAAATAAAAAAAAAATTGATTCCCACTAATCTAACCAAATTGATGATGCAATCAGCTTGCGAACCCAAAGTTATGAGAAGATACCGTTCAGGAGTTTACCCTTAAAATAAAGATGGAGAACCCCTTATAATCCAAGATAAAATTGATGTCTTTGAGAGCAACATGCACATGGCTACTACTTACAAAATAAGGCAAAGTGAAGAGAGTGTCTTTTTTTTACCCTTCCGAAGAGATTAATTAGTAATAGATCAAGATTTCTTGTATTTATATGAAAGAGGTAGTACTTTTTTTGCCCTTCATGTAGGAGAATATTTTCAATCTTGTAAGATAAGATTGGTTTCTTGTAGTGAAAGTTTTGTGAAGTCTCTCTTTTATTCAATGTATCTAATCTTTTATTTGTAATAATGTATTCGTAGGATTAATGATTATAATCTTAATGAGAGGCTAGTTGATCGTATGTCGAGGTGACTTGACCTCGTTTTGTTTGTTACCTTTTCACCAAGTTAGTCTAAATTTTCACATTGATTGTCAAAGTGAGATATACATTTTCAGGGTGAGGTGTGCAAACTGGGTGAACTCACTAGACTACTATATAACAACTGCCAGTTCACCATGCTAGGCATCATTTACTCTTCAATTTCTAATTGTCATACTTATATAATCAACATGTAATATATTATATAAAAGAAAAAAGAATAAATGAAAAAAATATAAATTTTTACTAAAAATATATAATATTAGTTGAATTTTTTTTTTTTTTTTTATGACATACCATTTAATATCAAGTAGAATGATGAGGATGTTTAAAATTATCGTGAGCATTTGATGTCCAATAGTTAGAACGAGAATATGAAGGTGGGTTTGGAGAAGGTGGATAAAACATTGGTTCCTCCCTTACCGGATAGTCTTTGAAAACGACAATAATGAACATCATCTCTAGAATTATTAAATGAAATATTGTATATTCTTTATTGTATATTCTTTGTGGTCATCTATAGGGAATCATTAGTACTGCGTTCTAGATCACAAAACATAAGATCATTGGTCAAATAGTCCATATCCATAATTTTGACCATTATTATGGTGACGTCAAATTAATGTAATGCTTCTCCTAGGCGAGTAATTTGAGAACTTAATTCATAACAATGGAGATAAAAATACCTTGATGACTATTTTTTTTTTAATTTTTTTTTTATTTTTGGTGATGTGTTGTTATCTTATTTTAAGATATCTATATAAGAAAATTGGGACTATAGAAAAATTCTATAAAGGTAAATAAAGAATTCAACCTGACACAGAGAAAAGAAATGAAAAATTTTCTATTTTAATCCTATAAGTATTTTTATTTTTTAAACTTGGTCCTAAATTTTAAAAAATCAAGAAGGTGGTCTTATAACTATTTTTATTTTCTGAACTTGGTCCTCAATCTTAAAAAATTAAGAATTTGGTCCTATAATTATTTTTATTTTTTTTTTAACTTGGTTCTTCCGACCAAATTTGTGATATTTTTTGGATGTTTAAGTGAAGTGAAAAGCAAACGAGAAAAACACAGTACCTATCTCTTGTCATAAAATACCCCCATAAGAATAAATATATATTTTTTATGTGAATTAAACAATTGAAAAATATCACAAATTGGATCGAAAGGACCAAGTTAAGAAAACAAAAATAGTTATTGGACCAAGTTCTTGATATTTTAAGATTTAGGACCAAGTTCAAAAAACAAAAATAGTTATCAGACCAAGTTCTTGATTTTTTAAGATTTAGAACTAAGTTGCGAAAACAAAAATAGTATTGAATCAAAACAGGGAATTTTTGAAAGAAATTCAAGACCATTATAATCTAAAAGAACGAAAACTAAACCTAGCACATCCATGTGGAAAAGAAAAATTCGAAAAAAAAGGAACTCAAAGAATAATTTCAACACAAGAAAACATATAAAATAAAAATGATATTAAAAAAGTCCACACATTGAAGAATTTAGTGCACAATTAATTATTATTATTATTAAAATCTCTAATAATTAGTTTTCTAACATTTTCGTCCAAAATAATTTAATAATTATATATTTTATTTTATTTTACCTAAAATAGTAAAAGGTAACAAAAAATCAATTTTTAAAAAATATTATTTAAGGTTAAAAGAAGATGCAAGTAAGTAAACGAAAATGGAAAAATTAAAGTATATGACAATCTTCTGTGAAAATCTAGGTCTATTTGAACAAGAATTTCTTTTTCTTTAATAATCCAATTAGAGGAGAAACATTTCAGCCGTTCTGGGTGATATTCAAACTTAGAACCTCTAACTTGATAAGTTGGGTGGAGGCATCTAAATAACAAGAGTTACACCACTGAACTACTATTTTGTTCTCTTTTTTTTTTTTTTAATAAAGTAAATTTTAAATTTTGTAAATCTAAAAAGTACATATAATAACTTAGTTTTTGATGGAATTTAAATTTTTTTTTTCCCTTACTAAATGCTTAGCCAATTGAAATTGAATTAACAAAAATAAAATTTAAAAAAAAAAAAAAAAAAAGATAGTGTGAATCCTCACCACTTTCTAGATAATTTTAAGAAAATTTCAGCGATGTACAAATTGCCCGAAACGACCGGCACTGTATTTCTAAATTTTATGGTCAAAGTTGCCAGCGCCCGCAATTGTCCTTTTTTGTTTTGTTTTCTTCCAATAATTGTTTGATTTGAATCCTCCACAATTCTTTATTATTCAAGTTATTTTCTCTGATAAATTAATGATTTTATTTTTAAAATTTAATTTTAATTCTTTAAACTTTCCTCAAAAAAAAAAAAAAAATTTTAATTCTTTAAATCAATTTTTTCTGTTTATATTTAATAAATTTCGCATAAACTATACACGTAAACATTAAAAAAATTAAAAAGTAGTAAAACTATTAAAAAAATTACATTTATCAAGATATCTCTGTTTTTTTTTTTTTTTTTTTTATACAAGATTTTAAAATTTTATTATATGAGGTATCGAATTTTGATAGAGAATATCCATTCAAATAATCAAAATTAAATAAGTAATTAATTTGTTGAAAAAACAAATTAAGACCAACCTAAACAGTAAAAAAAAAAAAAAAAATGATAGATGACCAAATCTAACAATTATCCTTTACAAATAATATCCTTATAGACTTCTAAATCCTCTTAAAAAAAAAAAAGAAAAAAAGGTCAATTTTGTTTGATGTGTTATCTGGACAATGAAGAGTGAAAGGTTAAAATAATCGATCGCTTTCAGGAAATGACAAAAGTCAAATATAGCTAAAAGTAGAGAATAGTCACCCCCGCAACTCACTATTCTCTCCGGCTCTATAAATACCGGTCGTATTCAAAAAAGAGAAGTAGAAATAGAAGAGGCGTGTCTGTCTTCTCTATATGTTCTAATAGACACAACTGTTGACAACTTTACTCTTATTTATTTATTTATATCTATTAGATAAATTAAAAAGATATGTGATAGAAATTATGAATAATTGTATTCTTTTCGTTTCAATTCTTTTACCACAAGTATATGTGTTAAAAGAATAGCTGTGTTAACATTGCTAAAGCAGACAAATTAATGATTGCACCAAGGTCATCGGGATTTTGCTTTCATGGCAGTGATTATATTACGGTACAACTTTCATTTCTAAATTTGTTCTCTTTTGTTTTATTAACTAGGTTGTTATTTTTCCAACAATCTGAAAGTAAAAACATTTAACAAACGTAGTTCGATTGATAATCATAGAGGGTTGTAACTCTCTTTTACGGTGATCACTCTTTCCTCCAAAAATTAAAGTACACTAGATTGGGGAAAGCCAATATTGTTCTTTCAAATTATATTAATATGAGATCCTCCAAATATAGAATTATCTTGGTTGATCGGAGTTGAATGCAAAATCTATGCTACCCAATCAAGTTCCTTGCTTTTACCTACAACATTCAAATTCATTTCTTTAGAAATGGAGAAATCTAGAGGGGGAAAAAAAATGGAAAAAGAGAAACAAGTGGTGGATTTTCCAAACTTCATAATTGAACAAAGTCTTGGACTTCGACATATCGTAATAGTGTTATATAGGAGCCCTAACCGAAGATCCTAGGCGGAGTGTGGAGACCAAATTAACCGATCGGCCTGCACAGGCCGACAATCAGAGGAACATCGCTTAGCCGAGCTATCCATCAAATCGACTGTTCACACGAAGAAAGTTGACAACTCGTACCTGGTGTACTTGGCATGATGTGACGCGCCTGACACCCGCCAACTACTCTGGCACGTACTCAAGTGGGTACGAATTTTCTACTTTGAATTACAATTTGGCATCCACGAAGTGGGACACGTGGCACCACGGGAATAAATCAAGAGGATGGTGGCACACACATGTCAATCCCCTCAGATCTCAAAGCATGACAAAATGTACCTATAAAAATGAAGGTTCTTCTTCATGCAAAAGGGTTGGTTCATTTTTTCTTCCTTTTCTCCGATCAACTTATTTCATTTCTATACGTTTCATCATATATATCTTACTGACTTAATCTTTGGAGTTCCAGACGGGGGTAAAGCCCCTCTTATTCATAGGAAGAAAGGTGGTTATTGGAGGTAACCATTACATTATTAATCTCACACGTGATATTCATTTTTTCCCACATCAATAATAATAAACTGTTGTTTCGTTTGGTGGCCAAACTCCTGATAAGTTTAACAAGGGACTGCAGTGAAATGTGTTGCCGCATTTACGATTCGCGCTGTTTTTTCTTAATGTTAGGATTCATTTATTCCTTTATTTCTCAGAAATTTACAGAGTCTTCAAACTACGCAATGAAAAAGGTATGTTACTACAATTGAATTTGATTGAAATATAACCTTTATAATAAAGTTATTGAGTACAAAAAAAAAAAAAAAAGTTGATAAAAAATTCAACAGAAGAATGTTAAACAGATTGACGGAAACAAAAAAGCAAATCGAAGAAAAAAAGAAAATGAAAAGAACAGAAAACAAGAAAATATGATGAGTTTTGACTATATATTTACATGTGTATATACCGTAGCATTTATATATTTAGGTAGAAATGAAAAGGAAAGTTGTTGCGTGGAGAAAAAAAAAATGTTAAGAGTTGGTCTTGGGACGTGGAGGTTAAAATCTCACCACACTTCTGCGGCACCACTTTCAAAGGTACATGTTTTACTGTTTATTTTATTTTAATAGAATACTTTTTTTTTTTTTTTTTTTTTTTTCTATCTGAGAGTAATGGAGGCCTGGACAGTGGTTTTACATTTAGAACATTGATGCGAATATAGTATATATATATAGGTATTCGTAAGAATTGTCCTATTGCTAATTTCTTCTCTTTTGTGTAAAATTTGGAGATCCTCCAATCTTGACATGCATTAGTCTGGATCATTCATTGATAGAAATATATGTTATATATATAATTACAATCAATAGATATGATAAGATATTTTTATTGTCAATTATAGTTGCATTAACAAATGTGGTTTAATTATAACTATTGATATTAAAAATGAGTTACTATTGTAACTGTTATTATAATTATCTTTTTTCGGTGATATTCATGGGAGAAAATTGGTGGTCTACCTCATCAATTTTCTTTCAATATCTTTGAATATCTATTGATGGTTTTTGTTGATGTGGGGGAATTAGTTCTTTAAATTAATTCTATTGTAGAAGAAATAATTTGGACTAATTGCCCAAGTATGGCTTAAATTGATTATATGAATGAGATGAAAATTACGGATTGATTTGGTTAAGGTCATATGATTTATTATGTAAGACATGTACAAATATATTGTTTCTTAATATCCATAGCCTTATTTGGGTGGTCTTATATAGACTTGATGGAATTTTGCTTGATTCTTTGAATTCCATATATAGCCCTATTTGGGTGGTCTTATTAGAGACTTGATGGAAGAAGATATGATGAATTTTGAAAGATCTTGCCATAACCCAGTTTGGGTGGTCCTATTATAGAGATTTGATGGAAGATCTAGTTATGATTAAATATCATTGTGGTGATTTGGACGTGAAAGTGGGTTGACTTTTATGAAAGATATGTTTCTTTCTAGAGCGTTCATAAAAACTTAAGGTGTTTGCGTATGGCCATTAATAGCGCTTAATTTCTTATTGTGGAATGAAATGAAATTAAGGATTCAATATGTGTTGTGGGGGTCTTGGCATAACAAGTCAGTGACAGTTCAAGAGTAGTTTCACTCTCACTAGCCGGAGTCAATGCCTCACATCACTATGTATTAATTCAAGTTCTATACACTAATATTTAAGTACTAATCCTTCCATTCTCCATAAATTGTCTTTAGAGTTAGTCATTTGTGGGGGATTGTTGGAAATGACGAACTCTTTTGTGTGATTAGATTTTTAATTAAATATTTTTAAATTATTTAGACTAAGTCCTTATAAGAGAAGTCATATCTTTATTTATTTTAGATATAATATCTTTATTATCATGACTCTATCATTAGAAAGAGAAGAGGTGTGTTTGTCTATATCTGTTAGAACAGATACAACCTTTGATAATTTTATACTTATTTATTTATATCCGTTAGATAAATCAAAAATATATACGATAGAAATTATGGACAATTGTATTCTTTTCATTCCAATTCTTTTACTACCAGTACATGTGTTAAAAAATTAGTTGTGTTAACCTTGCTAAAATAGACGAAATGAATGATTGCACCAAGGTCATCCGAGTTTTGCTTTCAGGACAATGATTATATCACGGCACAACTTTTGTTTCTAAATTTGTTCTCTTTTATTTTATTAACTAGGTTGTTAGTTTTCCAAAAGTGCACAAAATTCTAGGGTCCATTTGAACAAGAATTTCTCTGTCCTTTTTGTTTTATAAACCAGTATTTTTATCGATGAATTTGGGAAAGATCTATTGGGGAGATTCATAGCTGAAATTTGACACTAAATTGTCTTTGATGAGGTTCGAACTTAGAACCCTCAACTTGATGAGTTAGGTAGAGGCACCTAAGTAAGAGGAGATACACCACTGATCTATCACCTTATTCTTATTTTTCATTTTTTGTTTAAAAGTACATTTTAAAGTTTGTAAATCTAAAAAATACATATAATAACGTAGTTTTTGATGGAATTTTACCTTTTTTTTTAAAAAAAAAATGCTTAGCCAAATGAAATTAAATTAACAAAGACAAAATCAAAAAAAAAAAAAAAAAAAAAAAAAACGAAAGACAAAAGTGAATCACAACCTCATACCTCAGCACTTTCTAGATAATTCTAAGAAAATTTCAGAGGTGAACAAATTGCCCGAAACGACCCGTCACTTTATTTTAAATTTTATGGTCAAAGTTGCCAGCGCCCAGCAATATAATAGTCCCTTTATATATATATATATATATATATATATATATTTGTTTGATTTAAATCCTTCACAAAGAAATTCAAGTTATTTTCTCTGATAAATTAGTGATTTTTTTTTTTTTTTAAAAATTAATTTTAACTCTTTAAATCAATTTTGTCTGTTTATATTTAATAAAATTTGGTTAAAAATTTCGCATAAGTTATACGCATAAATATTAAAAAATAAAAAAGTAGTAAAACTATTAAAGGAGCTATATTTATCAAGACATCTCTGGTTTCTAATTTTAAAATTTTATTATATCGGGTAATAATTTTTGATAGAAAAAATTGATTTGAATAATCAAAATTAAATAAGTAATTGATTTATTGAATAAATTAAAGAAACTTGGGAACAACATAAACAGTAAAAACAATGTTAGAAGATTAAATCTTAGAATTATCCTTTTCAAATGATATCCTCATAGACTTCTAAATCCTTTTTTTTTTTTTTTTTTTTTTTGAAAAAAAAAAAAGGTAAATTTTGTTTGTTGTGCTGTCTAGACAATGAAAGTGAAAAGGTTAAAATAATCTCAGATCATTTACTGCAAAATGACGCAAGAAAGTAAACCAAACTAGAAAAATTAAAGTATATGACAATCTTCTATAAGATTCTAGGGTCCATTTGAACAAGATTTTCTTTGTCTTTTTTGTTTCATAAACCTATATCTTTATCGACTAATTTAGGAAAGAAATTTATGGCTAAAATTCGACACGAAACTAAACTGTCCTTGATGAGATTCGAACTTAGAACCTCTTTAACTTGACAAGTTGAGTAGAGACAGCTAAACAAGAAGAACTACACCATTGAACTACCAATTTGTTCTTTTTTTTTTTTTTTTTTAGTTGTTTAAAAAGTAAATTTTAAAATTTGTAAATCTAAAAAATGCGTATAATAATTTAGTTTTTTGATGGAATTTAGCTTTTTTATTATTATTATTATTTTTTCTCTAAATGCTTAGCCAAATGAAATTAAATTAACAAATATAAAATAAAAAAATAAAAAAAAAAAAAAACCAAAAAAATGATAGAGTGAATCACAACCTCGAGCCTCAGCATCTTCTAGATAATTTTAAGAAAATTTCAGAGATGAGCAAATTGCCGGAAACGACAGTCACTTTATCGTTAAATTCTATGGTCAAAGTGGCCAGCGCTGAACAATATAATAGTCTTTTTCTGATAGTTGTATGATTTAAATCCTTCACAATTATTACTTACCAAAAAAAAAAAAAAAAAAAAAAAAAAAAAAATCCTTCAAAATTATTTATTATTCAGGTTATTTTCTCTGATAAATTAATGTTTTTTTAAAAATTAATTTTGATTCTTTAAAACAATTTTGTCTGTTTATATTTAATAAAATTTAGTTAAAATTTCGCATAAACTATACCATAAACATTTCAAAAAAAAAAAAAAAAAAAATTATTAAAACTATAAAGAAACTATATTTCTCAAGACATATCTGATTTTTCTTACAAGATTTTAAAATTCGTTATTTAAAATTCTATTATATGAAATAACGAATTTTGATCGAAAAGATAGATTTAAATAATTAAAATTAAATAAGTAATTAAGTTGTTGAAAAAAATTGAGACCAACTTAAACAGCAACAAAAATGTTAGAAGACTAAATCTAACAATTATCCTTTTTAAATAATATCCTCGTAGACTTCTAAATCCCTTTTTTTTTTTTTTAAAGTAAGTTTTCTTATTTGTGTTGTCTAGACAACGAAGATTGAAAAGGCTGAAATAATCTCCGATCGTTTATTGAAAATGACAGAAGTCAAATATGGCTAACACACGTGGCAGAGAATAGTCACCCAAGCCTTGCCGTCATCAAAACTCTGTTACTCACTCTTCTCTCCGGCTCTATAAATAACAGGTCCTTAGTCAAAGAACATGAAACTCACAGCAGTCCCCAAGTTAGAAAGCATTCCTTCATAGAATTAGGACAGGAAAAAGAGAAGAAAAAACAACCCAAGAAAATGGCATCAGTGAAATTGCAGAAAATTAAGTTGGGATCCCAGGGTTTGGAAGTGTCAGCTCAGGCATTGGGATGCATGAGCATGTCTGCCTTCTATGGGCAGCCAAAACCTGAACCGGACATGATCAAGCTCATCCGCCACGCTATTGAATGTGGCATCACTTATATCGACACTGCGGACAGCTACGGTCCACATACCAATGAAGAACTTGTCGGCAAGGTCTTTTTTCTTCAACCCTTAATTAATATATGTATATATATATGTATGTATATATAGCCTTCTTTTTCCTTCACTCTTATTTTTAAGTCTTAACCTTTGCTCGAATTTTGAAGTAAATTTGGAAACTATACAGTAGTACTGAAATATTGGTTTTTAATCTTTTTTTTCATTTTTAAAATTGTACTTCTTTTGTTATGAATAATACAATAAGAATGCATAACATAATTAATAACAATGTTATTTATAATCAAGAGATCCTGAGTTTCACGTTAAAGTCAAAAGAATTTTTAAAATTAAAAAAAAAAAAAAGTTATCCCTAATGCATGTTTTTATTTTATTTTTTATAAAAATATTATTTGATTTGATTTTTAAGCCATGGTCTACTTATTTGATAAGGTCCTTTAAGTTTAAATTCCTATTTCACTATTAACTTATCAATTAATTAAGGAATTTTTGACACTGAAATGGTAGAAATGGATAAGTTATAGTTTGAGAAATTTTAATGGCAAATTTGGCATAAATAATCCGCATACTATGGCCATTTGGTGACATTGATCCTCCCGTTAAAAATTTTTGTTATTCTACCTTTAATTTTTTTTAAAAAAATTGTCCAAGGGTATTTTAGTCATTTCACAATAACATTATACAAAAGAAAAATATATTATTGATACAAATA
>JAXGGT010039305.1:0-12390 GCA_035583425.1 Marsdenia floribunda
AAATCAAATTAAAAACCGAGATTAATGAAGCTCTTGAACTCTGAATTGCCCTGGAATCATCTTCCCCTAGACCGATTTCGCGATGTTTAGGTTGCCATCACCAAAGCTTGCGATGTCTCCATGATTTCTCGAAAATCTTTCTCTAAATCGCGATGAACAATACTGTGAACAGTACCGGTGAACAGTAACTCCGGCGTGAACAGTATCGCCAGTGAACAATAACTTCTCTTCTTTGATTTTCGAACTCTCTCTAATCTGATTTTTTTTTTTTCTTTTTATCTCCTCTAATCTTTAAGGTTTTCTTTTCTTAATTTATTGGGTTTTACGGGCCCCTTAAATTGCAGGCTAAATCTTTGCTTGCTTATTGGGTCTTGGAGTTGGATCTGAAATAAAAATAAAAATCTAATTAAAAGCCCAATCTTTAATATTAAGATTATTTAACTTTAATAATCCAAATTACCCTCATAAATATAAATAATGCATAAAAATCATAAGAAAGGTAGAGTGATATATTAAATGTTAAGCATAAAGGGTCTAGCATACATAAATCTGTGTAATATCACAGCGCCTTTATTAGATTCGGCAGCCGAACCATCCACATTCATGGTCCAACAATCCTGCAATGGAGGAACATAAGTGTCAGGAATGGGGACAAGCTTATCAGTAGAAATAGTCCATTCAATAATGAAATCAGAAAGTGCTTGAGCATTTATTATCTTTCGATTGGTATATGTTATGTCATACTCTGAAAGCTCAAGTGCCCAACGCATCATTCGCCTACTAACATCCGGTTTATGAATTAAGTGTCGAATGGGAGCATTGGTATGCATTATTATTTTGTGTGCCAAAAAATATGGCTTCAACTTCCAAGCGGTGACTATGATAACAAAAATGTGTTTCTCCAAGGTTGAATACCGAGATTCGGCTCCTTGGAGAACATGACTGACATAATAGACCGGTTTCATGCATGAACCTTTAAAGGCGCATAAAACCGAACTAACAGTCGTGGAAGAAATTGATGTGTACAAATGTAGTTCTTCTTCCGGCTGTGGAGGGACTAACAGCAGAGGAGAAACTAATTGTTTTTTTATGTGCTGGAAGGCATTTTCACATTCGGTAGTCCAATTGAAGTGTTTTGGAATCCGAAGAAGCTGATAAAAAGGGAGGGAAGTTTCCCCAGCCTTTGAGAGGAATCGACCTAAAGCAACGATTTGGCCACTAAGACGTTGAACTTTTTTGATGGTGCGGGGAGATTGAAGTTTTTGAACGGCTTCAATTTTTGATGGATTGGCTTCAATACCCCTTCGGGATATCATGAAACCAAGAAATTTTTCCGCTTGAACACCGAAAGAACATTTGGCCGGATTCAACTTAAGACCATGTCGCTCAAAGGTTGAAAATGTTTCGGCCAAATCGTCTAAAATATCAATTTGTGTTTTAGATTTAACCAAAATATCATCAATGTAAGCTTCGATGTTTCGGCCCAATTGGGGCTGAAATATTCGATTGATTGCATCCTGAAAATCAGCATCGGCGTTTTTCAGGCCGAAAGGCATTCGTGTATAACAGTAGAGTCCTTCAAGAGTAACAAAAGAAGTTTTTTCCTCATCCTCAATAGCCATTTGAATATGATGATATCCTCTATGGGCATCCAAAAAGGAAAGGAGAGCATATCCGGATGTAACATCGACCAGCTGATCGATAAGTGGAAGTGGAAATGGCTTTTTTGGAATGACTTTATTAAGGGAAGTAAAGTCGATGGAAACACGCCACTTTCCACCAGGTTTTGGTACAATAACTGGATTAGCTAACCATTGAGGAAATTGAACTCTATGAATGATGCCTGCGAAAAGAAGATCTTGAACTTCTTTTCTTAGAACGTCTTGCTTAGCTGGAGGTAGGATTCGGCGCTTCTGAACAATCGGTTTGGTTTCCGGAGGAATACTAAGACGATGCTCAGAAAATGAACGAGGAACCGAACCCAAATCCGTTAAAGACCAAGCAAAAACATGTTCAAATCTTGCAATTAAATCGAGAGTTTGAAACTTAAGCCGAGGAGGGAGAGAAGCACTGAGCTGCACCTTTTGGTCAGGATGAGCAGCATTAATTTGAAATTCTTCAAAAGTATCAAAGGGTTCCATTCGTTCTGGTTCTTCGGATTCTGCTTCTACCGGTAGTAGGTCAAAAGTTGAAGGGGGGACCAAAGAAGCTTGGTAACAAGTCTGAGCTATCTAAATGTCACATTTGATGGACCAAGGGCCGGAAGAAGATGGGACAATAAGTTCGTTACTGAATGTGGAAACTTGTGCTCTAATAACCTGGACGGCCAAGAATAATGTTGTAGGCAGTGGGACAATCTACTACCAAAAAGGTAAGATCTTGCTGCCGAATGTCAGACATGGGACCCCATTCGACTGTTAAGTTCACTGTACCCATGCTATAAGTTGTAGTTCCAGAAAAGCCAATTAATGAGATTTTGGTGGTTGTGAGGGCAGAAGATGGTAACTGCATTTGCTGGAAAACTTGATAATATAAAATGTTGGCAGAACTATTAGTGTCAACCAGAATGCATTTGACTAAAAACGATTCCACCTGCAAGGTCACTACCAAAGGTATATCATCATTAAGGGGACAAGAGGAATCAGATACCTTCTGTTGTTCATTTGATGTTGCAGAAAGACAAGGTCTGCTAGCAGCGATGACATGAATGACTTTCGGAGCCGAATTAGGCTGGGCCGAAGGTTGTTCTGGAACTGGTGCTGGCTGTTGAAGATATTCAGTCAAGGATCCTCTCTTTATGGCCGATTCTAATTCCCATTTTAAGGAATAGCATTCTTCTGTAGTGTGGCCTGTGTCCTTATGGAAGTGACAGTACAAATCTGGGTTTTGGCATTCAGCATTCGACATTATGGGTCTCGGTGGCCGAAGGATATCCAAACTTTCTACTTTCTGCAAAATTAGAGCACGGGGAGCATTCAAAGGAGTGAAGTTAGGGTTGTGGAACTATCCGGACCGAGGAGGTCTTGAATTATTATTGTTGTTCTGATGATTATTGTTGTTGTTATATCGTCTATTGGTATTATTCCGGTACTGTTGATGCTGTTGTCCGGTGGGTGCCGCCGAATCATGTTGTGGTTGAATGTCTTGTGGAGCTGAAAGCTGTGAAGTATTATTCTGTTGAGGAGTCTTCGGATTGTGTGGCTAAAGGCCACGATCTTGAGGTGGTTAGTAGATACCAGATCCGGAACCTGAACCTGAAGATGAATTATTATTCTTATTCTTGTTACGGCGGTTGAAACGAGGATCTGGCTTCTGGGCTTCCTTTTTCTCCAATTGTCGAAGTTCCATTTGGAGCGTTCCAACTCTTCTGCCCGAATCCATTTGGAAACTTTGGCAAAAAGATCTTGAAGAGTCTGAGGTTGCAAAGTGTTTAACTTAGATGAATATCGACCAGGGCGAAGGCCATTGATGAAGGCTTCAATGTACGTGGCCTCCGTACAATTGTAAACATTGTGAGTTTCTTGGTTAAACCATTTATGAAAAGATGCCAAGGTTTCGTCTTTCCTCCGACGAATGTTGTGCAAATGAAGACGAGGATCTTCTGCATTCGACTACTTGCAAAATGCTGTAAAAACAACTTACCAAGCTGGGTGAAAGATGTGATAGAACCGGCGAGAAGGGTGCTGAACCAATCCAAATCCTGACCCATAAGGGTGATTGGGAAGCAACAACACAGAAGCATATCATTAGCTGCATGCATAACCATCAGAGTGGTGTAGTGCTTGATGTGAACTTCCGGATCAGTGGAACCATTGTACTTTTCAAAAGTGGAAACTTTGAATTTATCCGAAAAAGGAACATCACGATACTCAGGCTTCAACGGATTAGATTCAAAAATGTTCCACTGAGTCTCCGGTTGCTGAAACTTAGGCAAAATAAGCTGCATCTGATCATACAATTCATTGATCTTGGCCTCAACTTCTGAAACGGGAGTACTGGTGGTATCAGTCGAAAGCTGCTTCAGAGTTGGAGATTCGAAACGAACTGAAGTTGGTGGTGGTGGAACTGATTTAGCTGGAACCGATGGAGGAGGAGCAACCGGTGGCAAAACAGTGTGGACCGAAGGTTGAGGTTTTGTCTGATAAGGAGTTGGAGGAGGAGGAGTGGGAAGATCTTTAGCTCCAAGATCAGCAGAACCAGCTCCTTCAAACTTAGAAGTAGCTTCTGAATCAGAACACTTATGACGAAGGAACTCCTTGAATTCTTCCAAATGAGCAAACATAAAGTCATAATCAGCCTGGGAGCGCTTGGGGCGAATAGGCGAAAGGCCAATCTGTTCACGGAAAGTGTTAGTGTCAACACTCTCTTCAGTTGGAAGGTTCTGAGTCGGTTGTTTCCCATGAGCATGATGGCGAGCAGGGCCGCAAGATGCAGACTGTAAAGGCAGATCCTTTGAACGAGGAACCGGCAGAGGAATATTATCAACCGGATGTGGGCTATCATAGCGGTGAGTAGCTTCCGGGCGTGCTTGGCTGGGGCCGGAAGGATGATGTGCAGAAGGGTTGGCAGAGGGAGGAGCGGGACGACGGCTAGTAGTCATGATGAAAAAGTGGAGTGAGTTGAAAAAATACCAGAAAATGGTGGGCGCCAATATGATGTAGCCGAAAGATCCTCCTTCACTTAGCCGAATGGTCTTCTTGGAAAGTCCTTCGGTCAAGTACCTGCAAGAATGGGGGAAATGGGTTTATCCCCCAAAGAAGCTCCAATGCTTAAGTTAGTAGTCTGTCCAATGATTAGGTCAAATTCCAAAGCAAAGGGATTAAAAGCACTTACCTCTTTTGGGAGACATTAATTGTTTATATAAGAGACAAATCTCCAAATAGTTTAGTAGTTTTCCAATGTGGGATTTAGATAATCACAATGTAAAACCTTTTAGGGATAGATAAGTCATTTAGATAAGTAATTAGGCATAAATAATTATATATTTATGCCCATATACACCATAGTGTAACAAACATGTAAAAATATCTATTAAGGATTAGTATATGAACATAGAAAAAGAAGAGATAATAACTTATGCGACACATTTTTCATGTTTAATTCATCAATATATTTTCTCTCTTTTTTGGATACTAAAAATATTTAGATTGAATATTCTATAAATCTAACTTGAGGATCGAAGATTTTCTACTTAATTATATATTTATTTTATTTTTAGAAAAGTATTATAGTATTTACAAAGGTTTAGTTGAGTGGGTAACAATCTCACTTATGATATAAGAGATTATGATTTCAAGACATATTAGAGACGAAAATGTTTCAAAACTTAAAAAAGAAAAAAGAAAAAAAGTATTATAGTAGATCTTAATTATTTATTTGTAAAGATATTATGGTTCATTTCTTACTTATTTATTTGTTTGTTTATTATTATATATTAATATCATATTTACTCTTCTCTCGAAAAATATTTTTAAAAATAAGAAAAAATAGTTATAGGAATCTTTCATCTAAATTTTTCATTATTTTTTTTGTTGATCAATATAAAGTCTTTAGTGAAACATTTGACTGAGTAAGTGAATAAAACCCCTCAGATTTTAACTTTGACCCTTTTATTCATGTTGACCCGATTTTACTGATTCAAGCATTAAAAAAGCTGTCTTTTAAGATCGAGGAACCAAGCAACAGTAGAACTCCTAGTTTCCGTGACATGATTTTAGTCCAATTTTAAGTCTGATTTTTATTTAAAGATTTTTTTCCTTTAGTCTTTCATTTACTTTTTTTTTTTTTTTTTTTTTTTTTAAATTAGAGTCTGAATTTTAACTTTTCCCCTAATTTTTGTCAATTTAATTATATATATATATATATATTTTTATTTATTTATTCCTTTTATTTAAAATAATTAAATTTTATTTAATATTTATACTATTTTTA
This sequence comes from Marsdenia floribunda, assembly GCA_035583425.1. NCBI lineage: Eukaryota > Viridiplantae > Streptophyta > Magnoliopsida > Gentianales > Apocynaceae > Marsdenia > Marsdenia floribunda. Next base: position 5,932 of record JAXGGT010039305.1, read on the forward strand.
GTTAAACAAAGACTTAATATACAACAAATATAAGAGTGAAGTATAAAAATTTAAAAATAAAGTTTGATTACTAAATTGACTAATTTTTTGTATTTCGATATTATTAATTATAGATACTACGCTTGAACTCAAAATTATGTTGAGAATAACTAAAAACAAAAACTAGTGATAACACAGAAAAAAAAAAAAAAAAAATCTTCTTTGTGATATTTATATAAAATTAAAAAAAGACAAAAAAAAATTTGTGAAATATATATATATATATATAATAGAATTTGGTTAAAGACACGTGCAAACTAAAGAATGTCTCCGAGCAAGAAAACAAAGAAGTCATTCACCCAAAAAAAAAAAAAAAAAAAAAAAATGGAAAACAAAGAAGTCATCTTACCGAAACCACGAGTACAGATATATATATATATATTTTGTTTTTTGGCCAATATTCTTTTTTTCAAAAAGAAAAATCCTCGTATTAAGATTTTTTCCAGGCGGAAAGCCTAGATATTTTCACATTTTACTTTCTCTTTTAGGGGAAAAAAAATATAAATCTTCTTTGTCAGATTTTTATTCAACCAAAAATCCAGATATTTTTCCACTGATTTTCTTTTTGTTTGTTTGTTTTTATTTATTTTATTTTTGAATGAATCGTCCTCAAAGGATATTTCTATGGAAAATAACATTTCCCGTAAGGCCGAAAATAGCATTATCCAACCAAGCTTTTGTTAGAAAAATAATTTTAAAATAAAATTAAAAAATAAATAATATATATATATCTATATATATATTTAAACTAAAGAATGACTCCAAGATAAAATGTCCAGATAATTTTCCTTTTTTCAGGGCAAAAAACCAAAAGGATGCCTCCTCACAAGATATTTGTATCGAACATCAGATTTCACCTAATAATAACACCGAAAGTAACGTTATCCAAACGAAAATTAGGTGATTTTATTCTTCTTTAGGCACGGATACATACATACATATATATATATATAATTTTTTGTCCCATTAAAGTCTTAAAAATTTTTATCAATAAAATTCTTTTAATTTTAAATTTAATATCTTAAGGTAATTTTCCCTGTAAATTCAATTTTTTTTTTTTTTTGTAAAAATTATATATGTACATATGTTTTGTTTGATTATGTTTTTATAAAATTTTTCTTTTGGGACACAAATACGTGAGGTACCATTTTTTATATAAATATCTTTTTCGTGTATATATCTTTTTTATATATATATAAGATTTCAGCGCAATTTTATAGAAGGCTCATTTTTTTTTAATGCTATAAATTAGTAATTTTTGTATTTTTATTTATTTTTTTGGTAATTTTATTCATACATCTTTTGTCTTCTTCAATTTTTTTTTTTTTTTTTTTTTGCATTTACAGTAAACAAGCCATATGTTACTTTTCTATACACCTAAAATTTATAAAAAAATTAAAACTATAAAAATAAATAAGATTTTATAAATATCATGATTTTTTTTTTTTTGTTGATAATCTATAAATATCATGATTTTTTTATTATATAATAAATAAAAAATACTTTATGATATTAATTATAAAATTCATAAATTTTATACTCTTTGTAGGAGGATTGGAATACTATGCATATGAATTAAATGTCCATTTCTTGTACATATATAATGCATTGAACAAATAAATAGTTATACATACAATCTAAAAATATGATTATGTATATAACACGCATATTTGCAAAATCTAGATACATTAATATTAAAAAATAATAAAAAAAAACATTAAAATTTAAGGCTATGTTTGGACTGGAGTTTTTTTCTTTCTTTTTTTTTTTTTTTCCAGTTTTCCACTCAAATTGAAAAAAAAAAAAATGAGGTGTACTTGTTTGGACACCACTTGACATTTAACTATTCATGGTTTGCCCACTTGGCACAAAAAATTAATAAAAAAATTCAACCCCTAACGGATACCCATCAGCACTTTAGGTTCTCGTCTTCTCCAGTACGCCCTCCCTAATCGTTCACCCGTCCACCGCTTTCACATCACCCAAAAGGAGTAAATGCAAAATCCAGCCGAAATCTACCAAAATCCCATTATCTTAACACCAATTCGACGATTTGATATCTAACCACAGATTAATTGCATCTGGCCAACCCCCCATCATCAATACTACAACAGAGAAAACATTGAGAGTATGACCATGTTCTTACACTGTGTTCATCGAGGGAACAACCACTGGAATTTAGAGGAATGCTTTCAACATTCAACTGAAACAACAAGCAGACACATCAAAAAAATTTGTAGAATTCTCGTACAACTCGCGCTCGATGTAATAAAGGAACCAAATTGAGATGTCATACATCCAAAGATATCATCTAACTCACGTTATTCCCCTCAATTCAATGTAAGTAGATGGTCGAGTAATGTTGTTTAGTGTAATTATATATGCAAGCATACACATTGTTGAAGTTTTAGGGCTACGTTGGTGCTATAGATGGAACAAACATTTTAGCCTGGGTGGGAAGGCAGTTCGCATGATAGTCGTGTTTTCAATGATGCTACATCCAACTCCAAACATGGTTTTCAGCACCCTACACCAAGTCAATACATACTCTTGAATATTTACAAAATCAATTACCAAAACGTGTGTTGACCAACTTTTTGTCAAATGTAGGTAAATATTACTTGGTAGATGATGGGTATACTAGTGAACCAAGCTTCCTTGCACTGTATAAGGGTGAAAGGTACCATCGCTCCTAATTTCGTCAACGAAAGTCTGGTTTCCATGGGCACAAGGAGTTGTTCAACTATCATCATTCATCTCTTCGAAATGTGGTTGAAAGAAAATTCAAAGTGTTCAAAAAGAGATTTTCGTTTTTAGGGTCATCAATGCCGTCGTACTCATTTATACAACAATGTGACATTTTAATCGCATGTTGTGTCATACATAATTATATTAGATTGAATGATCTCAATGACCCACTATTCTTCGAATTTCAAAATGAATTAGCCGAAGAAAGTGGTCAACCAAACATAGTACAAGAAGACAGATATGAGGAAAATTTTGGTGGAAACACCACTTAATAGTTTCAAGAGTGGGCGAATTTCTGAGACACCATTGCTACCAAATTATGGGACAAATATAATAATAGAGAACCTTCTTAATAATGTATGTATTCAGAAAGTTATATTCATTATACATGTGTACGGTCATGATATAATATTTTCATAATTGTATAGTTATAATCAAATGTTTTCAACATATATACATAAATGTTTTTGAAATGATATTAATCAACTTATATATATATACATAAATGTTTTCATATAATTATAAATCATTTGAGTTTACAAAGCATGATGAGCCATCTAATTAATCCTACTAGATAGGAAAACAATTTTCCACATTAGCAGCACAACCCTCACAATCATGCTCATCATTCATGAGCTCCATGTCACATTCGAAAGGATTTAACTAGTGACCTTCTGTCTTGCAGTAGCCTAGATTTCTTGCACATTCAATGACATATTGATATATATATATATAAATATGTCTATCTATATAAATCAACCTAAATATTTGTACAACGATTCGATAATAACTTCTAAATGTATCTACCGAGCATTTCGTTCTCAATTCTCCCATTATTGCAATTCCAACCTGCTTTTCTACACTATGCACAAAAAACATAGAAACATGACCCATGGCATACTATACTGCCATGTTTCCTTCATTGACAGTCTTCTGTAGAAGATATGTGGATATTCCAACGTTTCAAAGAGATAAAAAATTAACCTGGAATACCAAAAATAAACTCATTTGTCATTTGCGTATGTTTGTTATTATAATATTCTGATAGAATAATATAATACTATTAATATTACGAGTAGGGAATCACACTAGTCCTTTGTACAACAAAGCTTCTGGGTTTTGCATTTGAATGCAATGTTGCAAAAAAGTGTCTGGGTATGTGTCTCAACCGGCGACTAGTATAGGGCAACTCCAAGAAAACTGTCACACCCCGAAACCGGGACATGGCACGACCGTATTCTCAAGGTTTCCCCCAAGAGCACAAGGTCTCTATCTAAATTCAAAACATAAAGAATATACTCAAAATAAAAGGGAAAACAACTAAGTCCAAATCCTTTAAGATAAAATCCAAAAGAAATTCCAAGAAAATTCTACAATCTCCTCAAAGGTCAAAGTAGAATTAGGGGTACAACCCCAAGCTTATTAAAAACTAACAACTCCAAAGGAAAAACAGAAATAACAATAATAATTATCCAATCTCCAAAGCAAATAAATAATCACTAAGAATCCCAAATGAAAAATGAGAGTCAAGCTTCATCTACTCTCTTATTTCTCATCACTAGAATCTGCAAAAGAAGGGATAAAAAGAAGGAAAGGAATGAGCTAGAAACTCAATAAATAAACAAAATATTCAACTTTCTTGTTTTTTCAAAACATTAGAAAATCAGTAACTAAAAAGAATAATTTCAAAATATCAAAAAGGAATCATTTCAAAGTACCAATCAATTAATCAATGTATACTTCCCTTTAACAAAGTTAACAAATAAACCAAATATCACAATTCAAATTCAATTTTCTTATTAGCTAGGCTCAAGCAAGTGTAGGCACTCGTTGATTAACCGAATTCGGCCCTAACTGTACTCCCGTTAGGATGGCCAGAACTTATCAAAGTGTGAGCATTTTCACCATGCTCAATGGGTTCAGAAACTTATTAATTGTGGAACATGTTCCCCCAACTAATTTCTAACAAACTTGAGCCAAAAACTTAATTTATATAAGGGAAGACTTTCAATAAATTTAACAAGAATCTCAAGAAATTAAAGAAGATAAAAATTAGAAATTTAAAGATTTTCAAGAAATCAATTATAAAAGAAAGACTAAAAAGAAAAGAAAAGAAATCTTTAACACATGGAAAATTCGCCCATTTAGTCCCTAAAGTTGTGGTTTTTCGTCAATTAGGTCATTATCTATATTTTCTGCCTATTATGTCTTCATAGTTTTTACACGCCACCAATTAGTCCTTCGACCAATAATTCAGGCCACAATTGTTACCTAGATCTTAGCATAGGCATTGTGTAAGACACTTAAACAATAATTTCAAGAAGATTAACAGTGGATATGCTTTGTAAGCAATGTTTAGGAGCTGAATTATTAGTCAAAAGGACCAAACAGGTTGCCTGTAAAAACTATGAGGATCTAATAGGTAGAAAAAAAAGATAGGGATCTAACAGGCGAAAACGCAATACTTCAAGGACTAAATAAGCTAATTTCTTAATAAATAAAATAAGTAAATATAATAATAATAGGAAGATCAGTAGAATTGAAACCCAAATTGAAACAGTTAAATTGAAAACAACAATATATGTAATTGAAATTAAGATTCAAGAAAACATGTGGCGGCTACTACTGCTGCTAAAGATAATATTACTAAGAATAATAGGAACAAAAGGAAAGAAAATGGAGTGGTAAGCTGAACAGATTCTATTCAAAATCAAGAAAGAAGAAAAATTATCTACGCAAAAATCGAGAGAAAGAAAGAATAAATAAAAAAGAGTTTAAACTATATATATACACCTGTGTGGAAATCAATGAAAAGAAAAGGAAGCTTTGATGATATATATATAAATCAATGAAGGATGAAAAGCTTCCAACAGCAGCAACCATTGCCTTAGAAAAGAAAACAAGAAAAGAAAAAAAAGGAACTTCAAGAAACAAAACTTGACATGGAAATCGATGGAAACAAAAGAACAGTTCAATAATCTCGCAAAAGAAACGGAAAAAAAAAAACAAGGGTTAATGAATGAATTTTTATTAATAAATTGATTGCAGAGAAAATTGAATAATCTATTTACTCACATCTGAATCCCCAAATCAAGACATCAAGAATCTGGAATCCCTACTCAATCACTAAGTCTCAACCTATTATTATAAAATTGATTTGGGCTCTGTCTAGAAATCTTAAATATCGAATCTTAAGCCTAAAAGGATTAAGGAATTCACTTACTTTACTAACGATCGTCGATTGGGTTCTCCTCGTTTGTTCCCGATGATCGGCTGCCTCTTAGAAAGAGACGTAGCGTAAGCCCTCTCTGAATTTTCAGAAACCCTAATAACGATATAACTAAACCCTAATTCATATACGTCAATTACAAGACATAAAAAAGAAATATCTGTCACTTTAAAAAAAATGTGACTTTCCAAATTTTCCCTTACTAAAGGGCTGGGTGGTAAAGGATAAATTTGCGGTTGTCGTCGAACCAGCCAAGATTAATTTAAAAACTAGTAAGCAATATAGTGCTCACCAGGAGGTTATCTCCCAAGGAAGCCCTAATCGTCAAATTAAAATTAAGAACCCATTAAATATTATTAAAGTGGGAAAAAGGGGGTTTTTCTGTTTAATAAATAATTTCCAAAGCAACGAAACTAAATGAATTCAAATGGAAATAATAATGA
>JAXGGT010039335.1:0-12386 GCA_035583425.1 Marsdenia floribunda
AGCAGCAGGCTAGCTTCATCCTAGGACGTCAAGCAGTTGATAATGTGGTGATAGTTCAGGAAATTATTCACTCACTCCAACATGAAACGGGAAGAAGGGTAGTCGTGAAAGTAGATTTAGAAAAAACCTATGACCGAGTGGATTGGTGCTTTCTTCGGGGTGTTCTGCTAGCAACATGATTTAGTTCTTAGCCTACGAAGCTTATTATATCTTGTATTATGTCTACTTCTTTAATTATTTTGTGGAACGAAAAGAGGTTGGAGGAAATTCAGCCCCAACGGGGACTAAGACAAGGAGATCTGTTATCCCCATACCTCTTTGTGCTCTAGATAAGGGTGTGGGACATAGGATCTCCTAGGCACTGAAGCAAAGAACTTGGAATCTGGTCAGAGCTACACGAGGGGGCCCTCCGATATTTCACCTATTCTTATTATTTGGGGAAGTATCAGTAGAGCAGGTACAACAAATGGAGAGATGTCTAGCGGGGTTTTGCACTGTCCCCGGACAAAAGGTCAACTTGGAAAAATCAGTTATTTGGTTCTCCCCGAACACCACGAGGACTCTACAAAACAATATCACTCGTGACTTCAACATTTGAAAGTTGGACACACTTGGAGTCTACTTGGATGTACCTATACTTCACAAGCGAATCTCAAAGTCTACCTACGAGGGAGTGGTACACAAGGCTCAAGCTAAACTAGTAGGTGGAAAAATGAAGACCTTGTCGAGAGTAGCCTAAGCTCTTGTACATACCGTAACCTCGACATCCTTGCATATGCTATGCAAGCATCAAGGTTTCCACTAAGCACGCTGCACTCTCTGGACAGATTGAATAGAGGATTTCCTTTGGGCGGATGAAGAAGGCACATCTACCCTACATCATGTGGCTTGGGATATTGTATGCACAACAAAGAAAAATGGCGAGTTGGGCATAAGGAGTGTCCAAGATATAAATCAGGTAGTCTTGGCCAGGTTATATTGGAGATTTTTGAATAGCCCACAACAGCTATGGAGTCATCTACTTGCAACTAAGTATGGGGATTAGGTGACCTACAAGGGGAACGATTGAGGGGAGTCTCATCCCACACTTGGAGAAGCGTTAGACTAGGATGGAAACTTCTTAGGCAAGGCCTTAATGGAGAATTGGGAATGGACACTTAGCACACTTTTGGACAGACTTTTGGCTTTCGTGTGGACCATTAATGGAGATTTGCAAACAACCTATGTCGAGGTTACGGGTGTATATCTATTGGGATGAAGAGGGAAGATGGAAGCTGGACGGATTGAGTGATTTCTTGGAGTAGAATATAGTGGCCCTCATCTCAGCAACGTGGGTAATCCTAATAAGCAAGATACCTGGATCTGGCAGGGTAATGACAGTGGGAGCTTTTCTTGGGCTCAACTTATGATCTACTATGTCGTCACCGAAAAATAATTCCAGGGAAAGGGTGGCAAAAAATATGGAAATTCAAAGGTCCCACAAGACCCTCCATAACTCTGTGGCTCATGAAACACCAACGTTTACCCACGGGGATGTCTTTGCGAAAGAGAGGATCATAGAGAATCTAGTTTGTACTTCTTGTGGGGGTGCTCTAGAGGATATCCTCCATACTATGAGAGATTGTCCAAGAACTTGAGCAGTATGGGAGATTCTACTTCAAGGAATTTGTGCTCCAGAATTTTGGCGGGCCTCCTCTGTAGAGGGATGGTTGAGATTGAATTTGTCCTCACATGTGGAGAGGTTAACTAGACAGCTCTATTGGCAATATGTTTTTCGCCAAATGATCCATGATATCTAGAACATGAGGAATGCTATTGATGTGGAAATTAACCTACGTGGAGGGTAGATCAGTCCTTTGGGGTTGATTTCCCTCCTTAGCTCCTTGAACGAGAGTCCTGCAAAGCAAAGCCAAAACTAGGGAGGTTCCCTATGTGGCTCCTCCGATACTTAAGTCAGAATCTCCACAAAAAGCTCGAAGTAAAGTGATAAATAAAAAGAGAGAGAGAGAAAGAGAGAAAGAGAGAAAGAGAGAGAGAGAGAAAAGGTTAAAGTCCACCTTTTTTTCATTTAAGGGTTTTTGTGTTCTATTTATAGAATTGGAAAGAAGGTAATAATCGTTAAAAGTTCTAATCCTTATAGGAAAAAGATTTGTCATCTAATAATATCTAAATAATAATAATATAAATAAAGATAAATATTGAATACTATTTTAATGTTCTTTAATAAATAACTATGATTAGGAGGAATATTTAATATTATTATAATGTCTTTTTTTTTAGAAATAAATAAATAAATAAATAAGATAATAAAGAGAAATATCGAATATTACCATAATGCCCTTTCAAAATTAATTAATTAAATAAGATGATTAGGAGAAATATTTAATATTATGATAATATCAGAACGTTGGGAATTAATTTGTAATATGGGAATGAAATGAAAATGTGTCTCGATATGCGTGACGTTTCGTCTAGGGTAGATGGTATTAATTGTGAAAGGACGGGGTAAGGGGTACATTTGCTTCGTCTATTGCTATTTGTGTTTTGAAAATTGCTGTGACTTGGGAGTAGTGCCATTTCCGGCTAAGAAAAGTATTCTCTGACATAAGTGCTTAGAGTGAATTCCGGTGAGTAATTTTCTAAAAAGTTGTTTGTCGATTTGTGAGTCTTTGATCGTTTGGGCATGTCTTCGTCTAAAAGAGTTCTTGGTTTATTTTGTATAGGCAGCTGCTTATTTTAGCGTTTGTGTGGAGTTTTTAAGGAGCTTTATCATCGTCTGAGAAATTTGATAATGTCTTCTTCTAATACAGGTGCGTGTCGTTCTTTCTCCAAGTTTTTTGTTTTGTTTTATTGTGAAGTATGGAGGAATATAGTGGGACGAACGAGGACTCTGAACGATTGACTTCGAGTGGGGGAATTTGAGGGAGTAGTGATTCGTCTGAGGGTATTGGATCGTCTAACGCTTCGCAGGGGATTGGATCGTCTAGCTCTATTCAAGAAATTAGATCGTCTGGGCTGGGCCAAGGAGTTGTGTTGTCCGGGGTGGATCGTGCGGAAGTGGCAGATGTAAGTAGGGTAGACGATCAGGAAAGAATAAACGGGAATGAACGGGTAGGTGAGAATGAGAGTACTAATGTAGATAATCTGGGAGATGAAATAAATCAAGGGAGCAGGAAAGAGTAGAATTAAGTGATTCAAGTTATTATAGAGTTTTGGGTGATGCGGCGGTGGACGAGGGCGAGGAGGGAGAGAACAGTTCACCAGAAAGGGTAGAAGATTGGGTGGTTACCGAATATGAAGGAGCTATGTCAGACAATGACGATCGTTTTCCACCAGAGGAGAGAGAGGAAATCGATTTTCATGGAGTTAGAACAATGAAGATGGGTTATCAGCGATCAAAAAATAATAGACGATGTGGGGTGGTATATAGGTGTCAAGGTCAGGAAGTGGTGATGCCCTATATAGATGAAGATGATGAAAATTTGTTGGATTTGTATGAACCTGCTGGGGACGAAATTGCTTGTATCGAGCCAGATGTCGTCTTGAGTGAAGAAAAAGAAAGAAAGGTGGGGGTGGCCCATTATACGGTATTTGAATCTGATTTAGATGAAAAGAAAGAGAGTTTGTTGAGGCAAGATTATGAATTGGAAGATGACTATGAAATTATTTATCCTGGTGGTGGAATGCACGCTAATGACTGTCCGGACGATGGTATTGTGGTTTATATTACGCAGCTAAGGGTAGGTCTGAGGTTTCCGGTTCATAAGTTATTTGAAGATATTGTACGGTTTTGGCAGATTAACTTGGGGCAGATTTTGCCAAATGGGATCAGAGTGATCATCGGTTTTATAATATTATGTAAAATTAGTGGGGTGGCAGTTAGTTTGAATAGCTTTAGGCATTTTTTTATGATTCAGCAGAGGTATGGGACGAAGGAGGGGCGAGGGTTTTTTTATTTTGGCCGTTGCCCAAGTTCGTCACCTTTGATAGATCAGCCTACCAGTGTTCATGGTTGGAAGAGGCAATTTTTTTATTTAAGGCATCAAAGTTTCCAGGACTTGATTTAGCCTTGGAATTATAGGTTTCGTCTGTGTAATGAGTTTAGAAGATATGTTGGTGGAGAGAAGGAGAGTAGCGAAATTATGAAGTTGAATACCCTGAGGTTTAAGTTGGATGTGTATTTAGACTGGCCAGAAGGTTTATTGGAGGTCGCGGGGTTAGCAGGGGACTGAGTGGTTAAACTTTCTTGGCTAAGTATGAATTGTTTTAATTTTGATTATTTATTGTATTGAATTTTGATTGTTTTGGTATTTATGTGTATGATAATTTATATAGTTTGGTTTCATGAATTAATATTTGTTGTTTCTATTTGTTATCGTGGATTGTAATTTGTGACTGTCTACCTTTTATGATCGTCTGGGTGAGTAACTTGGCACAAGGAATTTTTTGAATTTACGATCGTCTATATTACTTGGGTGAAAGTCGTACTAGGTTGGATACATATATATATATTGTTAAATTTGGGTTTACGATTTGTCAATATGCTTTGTTATTTCGTTTTTGAATCGTCTTCGATATATTTACGATCGACCATTTATCATGAAATTCGCATGTTTGGATCGTGTGTGATATACTATCGTCCATGTAGCAATATGAAAATTAATGTTTGGATCGTCTGTAATCGTTTATCATGTTTGTCTAATTTTGGGTTTGATTTGTTGAATCGGCAGGAGCTGGTGCTACTCAAGCAATTGCCAAGGCTCTGTTGGCCAAGAAGAATAAAAGAAAGCTGGACGATGGTAACATTATGGTTCCTTGTTGTAGAGTTTTTTCTTCTCCTCCTCGTAAAGGAAGTTATTCGTTTGATGGTTTGTTTTATTATACACCAGGACAATTTGCGGAAAAGGAAAAGAAGGCAAGGAATGATCAAGGGAAGAAGGTTGAAGAGGCTCAAGCAAAAAAGTCTTCGTCTGTGGCGAAAGTTGTTTCGTCCCAAAAAGACGGGGCGGAGGTGAGGCATAAGGTCACCGCTAAAAAGGATGCTGGTTCAGGCAAGAATATAAGGGTTTTGGAAGAGACGATCGGTAAGGAGCTGCCATCGTCTAAAGCTAATGAGAAAGAAAAAGGGAAAGCGAAAGCTGCTGACCCAAAAGTGCTGAAAGAGAAGGGGACCAAGTTCGTGCCTGATTGGAGTGTGATGACCAAAGGCAAGCTGAGTAATGCAAAGGAATTCAAAGATTATTTGACGAAGAGTTGTCCGCCTAGTGAGAGCATTTCTTTGAGTAAGTATGGCTTAAGTGATCTAGAAGGACATTGGCTCCGGAAAAAATGCGAAGCTGGTGATTTTGTTTGTTAACATTGATGGCTGAATTGGTATTATATTTGATTTCTGGATTGTAATCGTCTGTGTTGCTTTTCTAGGCTTAGTTTGCAGATGTGGAGTTGTTTCGTCGTTACAACAGGGTCAAAGACAAAGCCGAAAAGGAAATCATTTCAAGGAAGGCGTTGGAGAGTGAATTGGACGAAGCGAAATTGTCAAAGGGTGCGGTTGAGGAGGAGCTGGAAGGTGAAAAGAGAAAGGTGATGGCATTGCAAGAAGAGTTGGAGAAGTTTAAGAAAGTGGCCGATGGGTGGGAGAAAAAATACTAGGAAGAGCACGCTTGTCGTGCTAAGTGGGAGGAGTCAGTGAAGTTTCTAAAAAATAAGTACGAAGACGAAGATGAAAACATTAATGTCCGTAAGGAGGCATTTCTAAAATTTGAGGAATGTCAAAATTTGGTAAATCGGATTAACTTGGGGACCATCAGGGATGCTTTCAAGCAGGCATCGTCCTGTATTCTTGAGAAACATCCTGATTTTTTGTTTCCTGAGGATTATCAAGTTTATTTTGATGAAGAGTTTAACAAGACCTATGTGATGCCGTGGGAAGACGATTGTGATTTGGATGCATTGTTAAGGAAGTTTCCCACGCCTGATAATTCGAACGAAGAAAGTGGCCAAGAAGAAGATGTGATTATGGAGCAAGAAGACGATGGTCAAAACTTATTAAGGCCTGTAGACGATGGGAGGAGTGTTCAAGGTGGGAACATCCCGGAGGAAGGGGTTGGTGATTTGCCTACCGAAGTTGCTGAGACGATGGAGGGTGGAGAGCAAGGGACGATGGATGTGGATCCTTCGTCTATGAATTGATGAATGAATTTTTCTTGTTGTGTAGACGATGTAAAGAACTAAAAATTGGAAAAGTCTTGTTGTTTGTGCAGATGATGTAAAGGGTCAAAAGTTTGGAAAATTGTAATTATTTGATTTTGGACGATGGGAATATAATATTTTGGAGGGAACGTCTCTGTTGTATTATTTTATTTAATGCGTGTATATATATATAATTAATTAATGGAAAAAAAAGAAAGAATGTTAAAATAAATGATAGTAAGATAAAAAAATGTTAAGATAAATGATATAGATAATTAATAATAATAATAACAAGAAAGATAGGATGTTTGTGTATCATCGAATATGCGAGAATGGTAGAAAATATTCAGTAACTTGTCTAAAAGAAAATGGAAAACAAAGAATTTGCTTCATAATAATTTTGTGGATCCAACTATACGGTTAGGGAAAGAATTTTTTCAGGTTTTAACGTTCCAAGTACGGGCGAGCTCTCTGCCGTTCATATCTTGAAGTTTGAAACTTCCATTAGTATAGTCTCTTTTGACGATGTATGGTCCTTTCCATGTTTGGTCAAGTTTTCAGTTTGGTTCTTGTCTGCTTATTTCATTTTTGCGGAGGACGAGGTCTCCTATCATCAGGGGTCTGGGCTTCACTCTTTTGTTATGATATTAGTTTGATAAGCGTTTGTAATGTGCTTCTTTTCGCGTTGCTCTTTCTCTGATTTCGTTCAAAATGTGGAGATTTTTCGCAATCTTCTGATTATTGGTTGTTTCGTCGAAGAAATCTGTTCGTAGAGATGAACTGCCAATTTCCACTAAAGTTAATCCTTCAACTCCAAAGCATAGATTGAAGGGAGATTTGCCCGTTTTGGCATTCGGAGTTGTTCGATATGATCATAAAACTTGTGGTAATTCATCTGCCCAACGTCCTTTGGCCGAATCAAGCCGCTTTTTTAATCCCTGGAGAATTATGCGATTTGTGACTTCGGCGAGACCGTTCGTCTGTGGGTGACCAACAGATGTGAAGCGATGCTCAATAAAGAGTTCTGCGCAAAGAGTTTGGAATTCTTTGGATTCGAATTAAGTCCCATTGTCAGTGATCAGTATTTTTGGGATTCCAAATCGGGTGATTACGTGGTTCCAAAAGAAGTCTCTGACTTTTTTGGCAGTGATGGTGGCAGTTGGGTTTGCTTCTGCCCATTTTGTGAAATAGTCAACTGCGACAAATAGGAATTGAAGTCCGCCGGCTGCTTTTGGGAAAGGTCCCAAGATGTCCATGCCCCATTGATGAAAAGGGATGGGGCAAGATAATGAATGTAATTCATATGTTGGGAGGTGGTAGAGATTTGCATGGATTTGATATTTCTCGCATTTTCGGACGAACTGTGTTGCATCGTCTTCCATGGTAGGCCAAGAATATCCTGTTCTCATAATTTTGGGAACCAGGCTTCGTGCTCCTATATGAGCGCCACAGATACCTTCGTGGATTTCTCGCAAGATGTAATTACCTTCGTCTTCAGTGACACATTTAATAGTGGTAAGGAGAAACCCCTTCTATATAACTGGTCCTTCACAACGGTGTATCTTGAGGCAGATGATCTGATCTTCTTTGCTGCTTGGTGATCGTCTGGAAGAAAACTATCTTTGATATATGAGAGAAGATGGGTGATCCAAGTAGCTTCTAAATTTAGAGTCATGACTTCGTCTGTTTCGATAGAACGTTTAAACAAAGGTTCCAGCCAGCAGCCTTGAATGGGAGAGCTAGATTTTTGTTTTGATAATGCATCCGCTTCCTTATTCTGTTGTCTGGGTATGTGTTCCACTTTAAAATATCTGAAAGAAGCAAAGAGATGTTGTACTTTGTTCAAATATTTTTGCATATTTTCTTCTTTGGCCTCATATGAACCATTGATCTGCTTGGCAAGAACCTGAGAATCTGTTTTGATTATGAGTGAGTGAATACCGAGGCTCTTGGCAGTACGGAGGGCAGCTAATAAGGCTTCATATTCTGATTCGTTGTTGGTGATAGAGAAACTGTACTTCAATGCATAGGGCAGACGGATGCCTTGGTCATTATTAAGGATGAAACCTGCACCTTTTGAATGAGTTGAAGAAGAACCGTCAATGTAGGCAACCCAACAATGTTGTAAGGTTGGCGTATGACGATGATCATCAGGAATGGATGGGTTTTTTGGGATTGTGCATTCTACCAGAAAGTCAGAAAGAGCTTGAGCTTTGATAGTTTTTCAGGGACGAAAGTCGATTGTGTGTCTAGACAATTCAATAGCCCATTTCATTAGGCGTCCTAAAGCATCTGGGCTGTGTAGTACTTGTCGGATAGGAACGTCTGTATAAACAATAATTTCATGTTCTTGGAAATATGGGATTAGTTTGCGAGATGTGATGATCAACATCAAGATATGTTTTTCAATAGTCGAATACCGGAGTTCTAGGCCTTGCACTAGGTGACTAAGATAATAAACTAGAAAGTCTGCATTCTGTCTTGTGACGGAAAGAACGGAACTCAGAACTTCTTCCGAGACAGATAAGTGTAGATTTAAGATCTCGTCTGGATGTGGTGAAACCAGAAGCGGTGGGCTGCTTAGGTGAGTTTTAAGATCTTCGAAGGCTGTTTGGCATTCTTTGGTCCAAGAAAAAGACGAAGATTTTAGATTGCGGAGGATTTTATAGAAAGGTAGAGATCTTTCTCCTGATTTTGCCAGAAACCTGTTGAGGGTCGTGATGCGTCCAGTGAGTTTCTGAACATCTTTTATATTTTGGGGAGGCTGCATATCTAAGAGAGCTTGGATTTTTGATGGGTTTGCTTTGATGCCTCTATGTGATACCATGTACCCAAGAAATTTTTTGGCCTCTATTCCAAAAGAACACTTCTTTGGGTTGAGCTTCATGCCGTGTGTACGGATGGTGTTGAAGGTTTCCCGTAGATTGTCTAGGAACTGTGATGCTTCCTTGGTTTTGATGAGAATATCATCTATATATGCTTCCACGTTTCTTCCCATCTGATTTGCAAATATTCTATTCACCATGTTCTGGAATTCTGCGCTTGCGTTCTTTAACCCAAAAGGCATGCGCTTGTAACAATATAATCCATGAGGGGTGATGAAAGATGTTTTGTCTTCATCATCTTTAGCCATCTGCATTTGGTGATATCCTTTGTGTGCGTCGAGGAAACATAAAAGAGCGTGGCTAGATGTGGCATCGACCAGTTGATCAATCTTGGGCAATGGGAAGGGTCGTTTCGAAATGTGTTTGTTTACAGAAGTAAAATCAATACACATTCGCCATGATCTGTCTGGTTTTGGGACAAGAATAGGGTTCGAAACCCAAGTTGGGAATCGGACGTTTCGAATGATACCAGCATCCAGTAGGTCTGCCACTTCTTTTTTGATAGCTTCTTGGCGATCAGCTGCGAAAATTTTCGTTTCTGGACGACGGGTTTGGTGGATGATGGAATGCCAAGGAGATGTTCTGCGAAGTGTCGAGGAATGATGCCGAGGTCTTCGGAAGACCAAGCAAAAATATCTTGGAAATCATTGAGGACTTATTTGAGATCTTCCTTAAGTTTGGGAGGGAGATGATGTCCAATTTTGAGTATTTTTGCGCCTTGGTTCATGACTTGGAATTCTTCCATGTCTGTAGCTGGCTCAAGTCTTTCACCAGTAAGCGTATTAGGAGTCTTCACTGCTTCACAATGTTTGTCCTGTGTGATAGCTGTCATGAAACAAGTTTGTGCATGCGTTATATCTCCTTGAATCGTGTGGAAGGTTCCATTGACATCTACGGTGATTTCGTTTCTGAAAGTGCTTATGTGAGCCTTCATTTGATTGAGTCTCGGCCTTCCCAAGATGACGTTGTATACCGATGGGGCGTCTACGACGAGGAATTCTACAAATGCAGTGGCAAAATTGCAGGCATTTCCCCATTTCACTGGTAATGTTACCTAACTTTTGGCGAAGATGGTAGCTCCTGTGAATCCGATGAGGGGAACATGATCATCCCTAATGGAGGATGACGGAATGTTCATGGCCTTCACAGCTTCTAGATAGATGATGTTGGCTGAGCTTCCGGTATCTATTAGAATTCTTTTAACTAGGCAACTGGCAATGTTCAGCGAAATGACTAAGGGACAATTATCATTCGTGGCATCTGTCCGTCGTCGTTTCTCGCATTGTGTATCTTCCCGAAGTCGTGATGAAATTCCTGAGATCATGTTTATGACCTTCAAAGGCTTTTCGTCTTTTGCTGTTTGTGCGGACTTATTTATGTATTCTTGGAAGTGGCATTTTTGTATGGCCGCCTCAATGTTCCTTTTTAAAGAGAAACAATCGTCCGTAAGATGACCTATATCATTGTGATATTTGCAAAATTTTGATTTATCTCTCCTGTCTTTGGGGGCAAATATTGGCCTAGGGGTTGGAAGGAGATCTGGATCTTTCAGTTCCTGCAGGATGATGGATCGTCTAACATTTAGGGGAGTGAAATGCGGGTGATCGTCTTTGGGGTAGATGAGGAAAGTACTTGTCTCTAAACTCCGGGTCATTGTGGATGCTAAGCTGCCTTCTTGGGTGATAATCTGTGCGTGAAAGTGCCTGGTGTGTCAAAGTGGATTGTGATGTGTTTGCGGGGTAAGAATCCCGCTAGGGACGATCAGCGGCTTGATAGGGCTTCCTGAAGTAAGGTTCTCGAGGAGAAAACCTTTTGAAGGCAGGGTTGATGTGACTGGGAACATACGAGTGAGGACGTTCTCTGGGATTGTTATCTCTTTTGGGGTGTGCTTTCATTAATTCGTTTTGTTCAAATTGTCTGATTTCTTGTTTTGATTTCTCCAAATTTTCCCCTTTGAGCCATTTGTTGATCTTGTCTAGAAGTTCTGTCATCGTTTGGGGCTGCATGATGTTTAATTTTTCCAAGTAACGACCTGGACGAAGGCCATTACAAAAAGCCTCAATGTAAGATGCGTCCGTGAGATTGTAAACCTATAAGCTTTCGTCATGAAATCGTTTTGAATACTCTGATAGTTGTTCCCCAGGTCTCTGTTTGATTTGTTGAAGATGAGTCCTTGGTTTTTTCAAGGAGCGACCTCCAGCAAAGCGCTGGAGAAATAAGTCGCCTAGCTGGTCAAAAGAAGCAATGCTTTCGGAGGGTAAGGATGAAAACCAGTCTATTGCTCGTCCACTTAGAGAACTAGCAAAGTATCGGCATAGGAGCAAATCATTGGCGGACTGGGTCATCATCATGGTGGTATAGCGTCTGATGTGATCTTCTGGGTCGGATGAGCCATTCAATTTCTCTAATGAAGGGAGTTTGAAATCCCTTGGTGTTTCTGCAGAGAAACAAGCATCGATCAGTAGATTCGATTGTAAGATATTCCAGGGACGCCTAGTCGCAGGAGGAGCATGAGTGATGTCTGGATTTTGCGAATTTGGTGCGGGTGTTATTTGGCCCGTTGGGGGAGTTGAATCAGTCGAGCAAAGATGTCCTGGTTGGAGTTGGTTGATCTATGATCGTCCGGGGGCGGGAGCTGCTTCTTTGGCTGGAAGATTGGAGTGTCTGGGGAGGTCTGGTTTGCTCAATCTGTGGAAATTAAGTATGTTGTCGCTAGTCTGTTCTTCTGCGTGTTTTAGATCCTCGCCTCGTTGGCGAGAAGTAAGGAAAGCTTTAAAATCATCCACGTGGGAGAGCAGGAAAGCCAGATCGTCCGCGCGATTGGGATCGTCCAAGATGTGGTTGCGGCATCCACTAGTGACGGATCGGGCAGGGGACATGTCCCGGCGTTTTAGTTTGCCGTGAGATGAAACTGTTGCGCCAATGGAATAGGTGCGCTGGTCTTTGGAGCGAGGCGGGGGTTCGGTAATGACTGGGAGTTAATGTGATACCCGTCCCACATTAGAAATATATGTGGATATGTCGTGGAATATAAGTGTGGGCCTAGGTAGTCATTGTCAATTCGGGATATCCCTTTTGGTACAGCGAGGACTAGTGCCAAGTAGTTGATCGTGGGTACCGCCAGACCCATAGTCGTGGCACGGGCTCGCAGGCTCGGGTCGTGACAGTTGGTATCAGAGCGGGTAGCCAGCCCGGATTATGGGAACTAAGTGCTACACCATATGTGCGGTGGGAACCACCTCTAGAATCCCGGACGTCCACTGGTTGATCTTGGGCTTAAACCAATTATGTTGGGCCCTAGCGGGGACGCTG
>JAXGGT010039374.1:0-12382 GCA_035583425.1 Marsdenia floribunda
ATTTCCTTTTAATTAATCTCAAAATTAATATTATTATCTTCCCTATACTCAACTTTTATAAAATAAATAAATAAAAAGAACAAACATAATAACAAATTTTAAATAATTATAATATAAAAATAATTTTTCTAAAAAAAATAATAAAATTATATTAAAATTCTTGAATTAAAAAACTTATATGGATATTTAAATTTTATGTAGCTCACTATCAACAAGTAGTAAAAAAGTCATGAATTTGAGACACATTAAAGACTATAATGTACATCAAAATTAAAAATAATAATAATAAAAAATAAAATTATGTTGGCGGAGTCTTTAAAAATTCTTAGCCCTATTCGTCAATGGAAATGTAATAATCTTGTGGGAAATAAATAACAAATTCTACTGTTGGCAGTGAATACTCTTAATTAGATAAAAAAAAAAAAAAAAAAAAAAACAAATTTAGAGCTAAAGTGGAGGAGGGATCTAGATAAGGAGTAAGTAGATGTCTCTCTTCCGGTGCCAAATAAAATGACTCACAAATGTCCATCAATGAGAACCTATGTTTTTCCTTTTCAACTATTCTATCACTCAAATCTTAGCTGCTTGAATGACAAGCTAGCACAGAATAAACAAAAAGGGTCCATCAAATGGCCAATTGATGCTTCTCTTCTCTTTTCTAACCTAGCAAAGGATATAACGATTCTTTTCTTTTCCTTTTGGCTTATTTATCGTTATGTTTCTTTAATTTTATGTAAATAAATTAAATTTCTATTAGAAAAAGAATAATTTTTATAATTTTTATTCTAAAAATTGTATTTGTACAATAATATATAATTAATTGTTAATTATTAATTATATAAATATTAATAAAAAATAAATAAGTGTTATTTTAAAAATTGTATTTGTTTAAAGAGTATTCTAATATATATATATATATATTAGATAAAAATTGTACCCCCAAATATGTAATGTGCATATATTATTATTTTTGTTCTAATACTTTATTTAATTAATATTTTGATAGTTTTAGTTTTATTTTTACAAAATTTTCATTTATTAATTTATAAGAATAAATTTTTATTTGATAAAAAAGTTAAACTATTATTGTAAATTCATATGTATATATTTGATATAATATAAATATATTAATTGAACTTCTTTATTTTTAAAATTTAAATAATTAAATTGAATAAAGACTTTTTAAATTTACTAGGAAGTAAGTAATTTGCAGCTTCCCATGACATACAAAAAAAGTCGTTGTTTCAAGTTTTATTAGAGGCGAAAAAATTTTTAAAGAAAATTTTTAAATTTAAGTTCATATTTTATCATTTTTAATAATATAAATATCTAAATTTATATTTTTTAAAAAAAATAAAATAAAATGTATTAAGAAAGTTTAAATTAAATTAAATTAATTAAATTTTTATCTTATTTGAAATATTGTGTATATTTTATATATTAATATTAAAAATAAATAAATAAATTACATTTTAATAAATCTTATTTAAAATTTAAGTAAATTTCTCTCCCTTATTTAATTTATTTATTTTAATAAATTCAAATATCCATTCGAAATTTTAATATACATATATATATATATATATATATATATATAAACACAAACACAAAAAGAAGAAAGAAGAATAAATGTGGGAAAGAAAAAAGAAAGAAAAATTAAATTTTCTTTTTAAAAAGATATTAAAAATCATAAAAAAATAGAAAAACTCAAAAAATTCAAAATTATAAAAATGAAAATCAACAAATAATGGATGAAAAATGTAGAAAATAGGAGAATAAACAAAAGAAACAAATCAAAGTTATTTCGTGAGAAGAAAAGGAAAATTAATTTATAAAAAGATTAAAAATTAATCCCATAAAAGGATGATAAAAATTAATAACTTGTAAAAATATTAGTAAAAAGTTGAAAGGTCAAGTAAATTAAAATTCTCACAAAAATTAAAAGAATTCAGATGAAAAATTAAAAATTAAAAATATTCATAAAATTTACATAACATGCTATTGGAAGAAAACAATGTTTCTAGAAACTAACTCTAGGATCTTATGTAATATATATATATATATATGATGCATAATCTTTTTTTTAATGATATTTTCAAAACACTAATTAAATTAAAATATGTGTCAATTTAATTAACTTAAAAAATTAATATCATTAACTTCCATTAAGTTAATATTTTTAACTTTTTTTTTTTTAAATAAAATTTTTTAAAAATATTTTTAATTGAGAAAAAAAAATAATGCTTTTATAACTTTTTTTTAATGTGTTTATAATTTTTATTTTTGAAAAAAATTATAAATATTAACTTAATAAAAATTAATGATAATAGTTTTTATGTTAATTAAATTACATTTATTTTGATTGATATATTGAATTTTGTATTAAAAAATATATTCCGCCTATATATATAAAGTTTATCCCCAATCCAAATTTAAAAAGACATAAAATAATAAAATCTATATTTTCCTAACTTTTTTGTTTTTTTTTTTTAAAATGTTACATCATATTATTTTTTAAAAATATATTTTAATAAAAAATAATCATTATATACTTATAAAATCTATTATTTTATAACAAAATTTTATCAAAAATATCTTATATTCTTTTAATTTATTTTTAATTAAAAAAGAGTTTTTTTTTTTAATTATTAATACTAATAAAAATAAGAGATATATCAATTTAATTAAATTTAATATTTATAATTTTCAAATATAAATATTACAATCACATTAAAAACTATTTAAAATATAATTTTAATACCAAAAATAGTCCAAATGCAAAACTTAAAATCTCAAAAAATATACATATATATAATTTCATATAAATTGCAAGCTACTTGGATAAACTTTCACACACCTTTTATGGATAGTTTTCTATCCCTATTCCATAGGGACATGCTTGCTCGTTGCCGTCACTTTGTTGTGGTTGTCTTATGAATCTTCCAATGGAGATTTCAATTCATATTTTTCTTGATTAGTTTTTCAAAATTTTTATACGCTGCAATTTGTTTTCTTTAGATAACTTTAAGTTTAATTTCAATTGAATCTTCCTATTTGTTTGCATTTTTATTCAACATTACCATCAACATGATGTGTATTTGATTCTTATCTAAATCTTTCTATCTTAAACTTTCCAACAATCTCTTTATTCATAGAAAAGGATATTAGTATCGACAAAACTTTCACTACAAAATATTGAAATGGATCTTAGTTAATGTTAAACTACTATATTTATATATAATGTAACAAACTCTCTCTCTCTCACACACAAACACACACACATATATATATATATATATATTACTTTTACCTTGAATCTTGTGCTAAAAAACTCAAACCATCGTCGTTAACATTACTCAGATGAAGCAAGGGCGGCTGCATTAGAGAAGGCTGAGAAACTCGAATCAGCTCTTGAAGGCGATCTTCGCTCATTCATAAAGTCAACGCTCCAGTCTCATGTTAGTGGTGGGTGTTTTCGTTGGTGAGTATAAAGCACGGGTGACAATCGTGTCGAATTCGTGTAATTGTGTCGGGTTGAGCTAAGGTAATTATACTTAACGTGTCAAACCAAACCCGAACCCGACATGAACCCGCAATAACACGAATAAGTTGAACCTGAACACCACACGAAAATTAACCATGTCAACCCTTCAACACATATATGATTCAAAACTCATTAACTTGCCAACACAATTCCACGATATCAACCGGTTAACCCGACTATGACATGTATATGATTCAAAATCTATTAACCTGCCAACACGATTACACGATATCAACCCGCTAATCCGATTATTTACATATTTTAACTTATAAAAATACTAATATTATGTAATTTATTTATATAAAAAATATTAAAATAATAAAATTTATTAAATAATTTAATAATAAATTAAAATATATAATTAAAAAAATAATAATAATTAAAATAAAAAATTAATTATTATTTAAACGGATTGGGGTCAGAAACAGGTTGAACGGGTTCAACCCGTTTATAACCCGAACACGATTAAACTTAAACGGGTCGATCCACTCTGACACGAACCCGCAAACCTTCAACCGGAACCCCTATTTTCGTGTCGTGTTCGTGTCGCATTGTCGTGTTGGGTCCAATATTGCCCCCTAAAGCAAGGGGGCTGCATTAGAGAAGATTTCATCAATAATGAAGGAAAATGGTGGAAATTTTCTGTCTCTTACACCAGTTTTAGAAAATGGTAGATTTTGCTCTTCTTTAAAGAATCAACCAAAACAATTGCGTAATTGAGTAAATATAAAATACAGCAAAATCTTTTTCAACTCTCAGTTTGCTCCCTCAGCCAGCCTCGAGACTGTGCTGCTGACTGTAACAGCACTTGCAATATTCAGTTTCAATGCGTATGCACCGCCTGCTTTGACTTTACCAATTACCCAAATTCCAACAGCCTTTCTCTTCACAGAATACTTCCCACAAAAAATTCAGAGAGGTGCTTGCTGTGCTGGCTAACCTCCATCTTCTTAATCTGCTTCTGCGCAGACTAGCTCCGTACCTTGTACCATACTTCCCGACAATTCCAGCTTTCTTTGTTCTCCTCATCATTTTCGAATATTGACGTCACTGAAACTTCCGGCTGAGCAGAGGGAAAACTCGAGCGGCTGCTGAGCGTAAGACGAGAGGACGAGAAACCCTAGTTTTATGAATTTATTTTTTTGCTCTTGTCCATTATATAATACAGCTTTAAAATATAAATGGTGATCCGGTAAAAAGATGAAATTGTTTGAGGATGAAATCAGTTGAAAATTTAGGTAAAGGATAAAATTATCAAATTGCTTATAGATTAATTTGGTTAATTTCTCTTGAAATTAAATTAGTGTTAATTCAGAAAAATAGCACATTATGCTTTGATAAGTGAGTTTTAATAAATTTTTGATAATATTTTTTATTAAAATTATAATTTTTCAAAAAAAATTATAAAATATTACCAAAATATATTTTTTATAAACTTTTAATTAATTAATAAATAGTACTTTTGGAGTTATTTTTTTTTTCAATTTTTCACTCAAATTCCAAAAAAAAAAAATGAGGTGTACTTGTTTGGACACCACCTGACATGATACTATTCATGTTTGCCCATTTGGCAAAAAAAAATTAATAAAAAAATCATAACACTTAATAAAAAATATAAATATATATCAATTCAATAAAAATATCATCATCACACTAATAAAATATATTATTTTTATCTCCCACTTACTAGATAACTTTTTAACTTGTCTCCACCTTACTCCTCGTTTTTTGCAATCAACTCAAACTCAAAAAAAATTTCAATCCAAATACATTATAAATAACTCACAATAAAAGCGAGTCAAATATAAATATTATCAAAAAGAATCATCACTTTCAGTATATTGTAGATAAAGTCCAAAGGAAACTTGGAGGGTGGAAGAGTTAGTGTCAAAGGGCAGCACACCTGGAGCTAATCTAATCCAATCGGTAGCAGTGATTGTTCCAAATTACGCCATGAATTCTTGCAATAATCAGCATGCTTGAGAAAGGCTAATAAGGACTTCTTTTGGGGAGACCCTCATGAACAAAGGAAAACAATACACCCAATCCCCTGGGGAACCATTTGTCAACCAAAGGCGAAGGGGGGGTTGGGACTGATCGAGACTACTTGCGGAACGAATGCGGTTCTCTTGGCTAAGTTGACTTGGCGATTTCTGAGAAATCCGGATACTCTCTGGGCACAGGTACTGTCCACAAAATATGGGGGAATTGGTCTGCTACAGTTCGAAGACGGTAAGAGACCATGTTCTATAATATAGGAAGGACTGCAACTTGGTTTCATGACTCTCAGTAAATGAATCAGAAGAATAGAATAGGTTGATTCGTTCTTTGTAAATGTTTTGGGCTCCTCCGGGTAGCCGTGTGTAGGTTTTTGTAGTCATATCTAATATAACATTCCCTTCTGAGGACAAAAAAAAAAAAAAATTACAAAAATTTGATGTGAGACAATTATTTATTTATTTGTAAATTTACTTAAAGTGTCGTTTTGTGGAAAATTAGTTCATATATAGTAACGGCCTGCATTAAAGATTGGCTTAATATAACCCCAAGACCTATAGTTGATAAGGTGTTTTCCTAACTTAAGTGATGTCGCAGGATCGAAACCGTACTCATGTATACAGCTGTTTAAAAATTTGGGACTAGAGCTTACCTGGCTCGAGCGGAGATTAGTCTAAATATGGACATGACTTAAAGGTATCGTCTATAGTTGGAACTCATTCAGAACACCTCGTGTACGCAAAAAAAAAAAAAAAAAATGTTGGCTTAATATCCATTAAAAAGGAAAATTTACCAGTTTAATCCTATAACTATTTATGTTTCTTTGATAAGGTCCTATAACTTTTTTCTTGCTTTAATGAGTCCCATAATAATTTTCTTTTACAAAAATTAGTCCTTCCGGCCAAATTTTTGCCCGTTGCTCCGATGCTCAGCCGACGTGGACAAAAAGTGAGGTGCATTTTCGGTAGTTTTAGTTCTAAAAAATGTGGGAAATGAAATTAAGGGAAAATTTTCACTCTTCCAGTTGTGGGGCTTTTTTTAAGCTGCAAATTTGGGCAAATTTTTGATTACAAATTAATTTTGCCCAAATTTGTAATCTAAAATTTGCCCAAATTTGCAGTTGAAATTTTGATTTTTCACTCAAAGAAGAAGCCGTACAACTGGAGGAGTGAAAAATTTCCCTCAATTTTATTTCTCACGTTTTTTAGAATTGAAACTACCAAAAATGCCCCCCAATTTTTGTCCACGTCAGCTGAGCACCGGAAAATTTGAAAAAATTTGATTGGAAGGACTAATTTAAGTAAATAAAAATTGTTACGGGACTAATTAAAGTAAAAAAAAGTTATAAGACCTTGTCAGAGAAACATAAATAGTTACAGGACTAAACCTAAATTTTCCCCATTAAAAATAACAATAAGAAGAATAAGAATATTTTATGGGCTAAAAGTGGGTTTCTTTCTGGCCCAATTATTCCCATTGGAAAAAATAATGATAATAAACAATTATGGGCTGATGGAATAGGCTTTTATTTGGCCCACTTATTACCACTTACAAACACTCTTATCATCTTTAATAAAGTATAAAATTTATTGATCTTTTGATGGTAAAAGATTAAAATATAATTTTTACTTCACATTTTTTATGAATAATAATTATTAATTATATAAATATAAATATAAATAAATGAATGTTATTTAATTTTTTAATGTAATAAATAAACCCATTTCATAATGAGAAAACCTTTTTAATAAGGGGAAAAAAAAGTGGGAAGAAAATTAGCTATTTACAAAGAAATTTTTATTACTATATAAATTTATAATAACATAACAATGTTTAGAAATTAGGTGATTTTATTTCTGTGTTAGATAAATGAGTTTTTATTTTTATTTTGTTTGAATATTGTATCTATTTTATTTTTTAATTGAATAAAGGTTTATTTCTATCTAAATTTTGATTATTTAAGTTCATATTTAAAAATGTATAAGTTCTATAAAGGCATTTTTATCATTTACAATTCTATTTCTTTCACTCTTTTTTTTTTTTTTAAATAATTAGAAGGAAAAAAAAAATAGTCCTTTTTTACACCATTAAATTTATTTGTTGTAAAACAGTAAACATATATGAATAGAAAAAAGAAAAAAGAGGTTGGGTGAAAATTCAATATTAGGTTAAGGATCCATTTGAATAGTAAGATAATTTTATTTGCACAAATTCAATTTATCTATATTTGATAATTTAGGCTCCATTTAGATAAACAAACATTTGATTTTGCCTATATTCATTTAATAGTTTTTTTTTTTTTTTAAAAAAAAAATCTAAAAATATTCTATTTTAGTGATAAGATCACAACTAGCTTTTTTACTCGATGAATTTAAATATTTATTTATTAGAAATAAGAATAAGCAAATTTATTAAAAAAGTTTAAAAAGTAAATTATTTAAATTTTAAAGTCCAATTAACTTAATTCTCTTTATGTATTTTATCTAATTTTTAAAATAAAAAATTTTGAATTCAACTTACAATTAAAAACAATCTTATGTCACATTTCAATTACATTATAATTTTATTTCATGAATCCTTTCTAACTTAGTCGAAATTGATATTATATATATATATATATATAAATACAGTAGGTGAAAAAGGGACAGATAGCTTAGCAGTAAGCAACCCAATGTATTAGTAAAAGTATATTCACAATGAACATGTTTCAAATGAATAAGAAATTGAGAGCACACTTGTTGTTATCAAAATATATGTTCCTTCTTTTGCATATATATATACTACTGAATTGTTTTAAATGTTATCTATAGAACTCTGGCTACTGGTTAGACTTCCACAATTTTAACACCTTTTATGGATAATATCTTTCCAATATGCCAGGGCAAAAAATATGAGCTCAAAGAAAAGTTCAATTGTTTACTTTGTTGTGATTCTCCCACGAATTTTCCAATAGGAATTTCAATCCATGTATCTCTTGGATGGTCTTCTATAATCATCTTTGTACGTTGCCATTCGCTTCCTTCAGGTAGCTTCAGTCCAATTTCAAATGATTTTTTACTCCAATTTTCTTTCAACAAAATTATCATCAGCATAACCTCATATTCGATTCCCATTCGAATCTTTTCTATCTTAAACTTTCCCACAATCTCATCTCTCTTATCAAAAAAACCATTCGATACAGCATCAACAAAGCTTTCACTACACAACATTGAAATTCATTAATGTGTTAAGTTACTATATATAATGTAACAAACTCACACACATACAAGCATATATATATATATTACATTTACCTTGAATTTGACCTTAAAAAATGCAGTACCGTATTAGAACTGAAAGAGATATCTTTATGAGATATGATGAAACACTTATTCTCCAAATGAATTTCCTCAGAAAATATCTGAAATCAATTTGAGGTTAGTAACATATAGATGAATGATTGTTTAATCACACTTCATAAGTGAATCAAAATTTTCCAATTATATATAAATATTTCAAACATGTAAATAATATATATATATATATATATAAAACTCATCGTTCTCCTCAATTCCTTTATACTTAATATTTTACAATTAATACTCATCAAATTTTCAATAAAAGAATAAATAAAGGAAGAATATTAAATTTTTTGTTATCAAAAAACATAGCAAGTGTAACAAACGAGAGAGAGAGAAAAAAAAGGAAACATGAAAGGAGTAGCGTAGTGGACAAAGAATTCTTAAAATCAAACTAAAAACATATATAAGTATTTGAAAATCATGTAACTAAATATTATATAAAATAGAAAATCGAGAATGTAAAATAAAGCTATTTAATTAATCAAGCGTACCTCCTCCTTGTAAGAGAAAAAATTGGCAACCGATTCAGCGCTTTGCAATCCACTTACACTTTTTAAATTGGGTAAATGTGGGGATCCGATGGAAAATTTCTCCAACATGGGACAATCTTCAATTATGATTTCTTCAAGTGATGAAAATTTCATACTGTGTTTCATTTGAAAAACTGATCCATATAATTTAGGCATTTTAATTAGATAAAACGCCTTCAAAGGAACCATTTGCATAAACTCTCCCTCGGCAGTTTGTCCTTCTTCTTTGAAAATCAAATGTTCCAACTCCTCACAACTATTTAGGACCAATTTTTCCAAGACGGTAAGAGATGTAAAGAAAAGTGGAAAAAATACTCCTGATATATTGAGGCTCTCCAGAGTCAACTCCTTCAATTTGGGACATTGAACCTATAATGGAATAAGTCATCATTAGTTTAATATTTTTCTATTATTATTACTATTATTTGAGAAATATTGATGAATTTAATCCTAAATAAATTGAATTTCGATAAAATAAGTCAAAAGTTTAATTTTGAATTTTTTAAGTTTCAAATATATATATATATATATATATATTAAAAAAAAAATGTTTTTTTTTAAAAAAAAACTAAAACAATTAAAAATTTATAGGTTAATATAATTCTATTAAAAGAAATATATATATATATATATATCAATTTAAAAAAATTTAAATAAGAACATCATTATAGTATGTAAAATATTTTATTTATTGAATAAAATATAAAATTAAAAATATTTTTGTTTATGAAAATAATACTAATTTTGTATAAGAAAATTAAATATAATGTAATTTTTCTTGAAATAATATATATTATATTTTAATATAAAAAGTTTAATTTTTAAATAATTCACAAATCACTAACCTTTATTAGAATATTAATAGTTTGCAAATATTAATATTAAAAAAAGAAACACACACACAAACACATAAGTTTAGTAAAATAATTTTATTACTTAAAAAATAAAGAAATATAATCAGTAAGATATAGAGAGAGAAAGGAGAGAAACCTGTTTGTCTAGGAATGGTCTTGAATTTGAGATATGATCAGTAAGTTCAACAAATTCCAGCATCAAGGGACAATCATTTACATGTAAACTCGTCAATGAAGGAAATTGTGTTGCATTGTAGCAAAAAGTACGAATGTTCGACAAGTTCGATAGGTTTAACTTGAAAAGATTTGGGAATATAATTGCTCTTCCAACATTTTCATTATCCTTTCCAATAACTTCTTCCAACATTGAGCAGTTTTTTACATCCAAATACCTGAGATTTGGTAGCTCACTAATAATAACTGAGGGAGAAAACATGCATTTGAAATTCTCAATGCCTATCACTCTCAACTCTCGAAGTACACAAAAGTTGAAGCTAATCCCTATAACTTGAACATTGTCAACCTGCACACATGCAATTACAATTATGTAGTTATTCCAAAATATTTGCCAACAAATTTTATTAATTTTTTAATTATTTTTTGTTGTATCAAAATGATTCTTTGAACAAAATGAGTACCTTATTATTATATTGATTTCCTATGAAAACAAAGTAAAAAAGAATTTAAAAATTCCTCTGTATTGGATATTTCAAGTAAAAAGGAAGAACAAATTAAGGGAGAAATAAGAAAATATGCACCAATTTATCATAATTCCAAAAGAAAATAGAATTATTTATTATTATTTTTATTTAAAAATGAATAGATAGATAAAGAAATATACAACTTACTTTCGAGATGAGATACTTTTGATGAAGCTCATTGTTGTCACCTTCCGCCATCTTCATTCTCGGCAAGTCAAAAATATGTAACGTACGCAATTCAGGGAGTTCAATTCTATCAATCTCACTACAAAGACGATAGAAGCTATTTAAATAACAAAATGCTATTCTTTGTAATTTAGGTAATTTTATCTCCTTAATCTCCACCAATTCTCCATCTTCTCTCTTGAAAATCTCTTTAATGGTTCGACAACGTGTTACTCGAAGATCACTAAGCTGCACCAAATTTTGAGCAACAGATAATGAAAATAGGTGCGATAAATTGTCACAAAACTCTATGACTACTGTTTGAAGGTTGCCTAGGTAAAGCTGCTCTTTGATTGAGAACTTCCACAAACACACGAGCCCAGACAATCTATGAAGATGTATGCTTTGTAGTGCCATAAAAGATCCAGTTGCTGGCGAAACTTCAAAAATTTGTTGCAAATTGATAAAATAATCAATGGTTAAGTACTGTAACGTAGGAAAGATTGCACTGTTTTGTAGGCCCTCAACAAGATATTGAATATCACGGAAGTTAGATAGTCTTAATTCTTTCAAGCAACTTAGATTCCCAGAATTTTCGGATAACCCTTTTACAAATTTCTTGCAATTAGAACCTTCAAGATGTACATATTCAGCACCACTTGCCATGTCATAGATCCAATCCTCCAAGGGAATTTTTACTTTTTTTCCCAATAGAATAGCTTTCTGGAATCTTTCTTTCCTAGAGTTTTCGTGTATCCAAAAGTCAAAATTACACTTTGATACAGTTATTTCATATTTCTTCAACTTTTGAACCCAGAGAGGCTTTTGTTTAGGAACAACACTTGGATTCCTTATTTCTATTTTTAAAGTGGTTATGTTTTTCAAATCATTCAACTCAGAAAGGCACGCAACATCTTCTTGTCCTTCGGCTTCGGCCACCCAATTGTCGAAACAGTCCAAAATCACTAATTCTTCCAATCTAACAAGTCTTGATACAACACCAAATGCAATTCTTCTTAGGTTTCCACAACTGACAATATACATTTGCTTCAATTTTTTTAGGTTCCCAATCTCTGTTGGCAGCACCTCAAACTCACAATTTCTCAAGCTAAGCATTTCTAGACTGATTAGCTCCTTAAGCACTGAAATTGTTTCAAAAATCTTACACCATCGGAGGGACAAAGTACGAAGATTATTTAGTTGACACATTGATGGAGGGAGCAATCCAATGTATGAGGCTTCAAAAACT
>JAXGGT010039395.1:0-12379 GCA_035583425.1 Marsdenia floribunda
ATTTTAAAAAAATTTTAAAATTCCTACTATAATTTTATTTTTATATAAGTATATAATTAAAAATATTATATATATATTTTACGGGAACGAGAATTAATGATAAATACCATCCCTGCCTCCATCCCCTATTTTTTGTTTTGGGGAATCACCGTCCCCATCCCCGAACCCGGTCAAAGCGGGAATTCCCCGATCAAAATGGGATCGGTGTACGGGTTCCCCATCGGATATGGTTTTAATTGCCATCCCTAGGTGTGATTCCAATTCTGACTCTACATTACATAGTCAGAAATCAACAACGTTTCCGCGTCATTGTACGCCGCGATAACTGGCAGTCTTACATCCAGCGAAAGTCATAGAAATACCTCTAAATAAATTTTTTTTTGCCACGTAATTATTTTATATTTTTATTTTTATGACATAAATTTTATAATTATTTACAATTATTTGATTTAATCCTTTTTATTAATATTTTTAAATAATTCAGACACTTCATCTAATTTTTTTATTTTATTTTATTTGTCATGAAATTTTTATTTTAAATTAAATTTTAAAATATATTTTGATTTGTTCATTTGAAAGACACACATGAATTTTATATTTTTCTTAAAGATTGTATTAATTTATTTTTTTGACTTTGACAATTAAAGAGACAGAAGGATTAATTATTCTTATTAAAAAAAATGTAAAATCAAAATATATTTTAGTCTTTTCATCATAAAGACATATGTTAGTTCTCTTATTATTTTATAAAGTGTAATTTTTTGTCCATTATGAGGTAAAAAAAAGTTGAAAGAGTAGTTATAAAACATTAATTAAAAATAAAAATATTAATAAATATTACACTTTTTATTTTATTTTATTTGTCACATATATATATATAAAAAGATACTTTTTAAAAAAATAATACAAAAATTGATGTCTTTTAGTGAAAAATACTAAAATATTCTTTCACATTACTTTTTTAGATAAGAATTATTAATAATTTTGAATTATAAATTATAAATTATAAAAATAGTAAGAGAAAAATATTAATTAATTCTACCTTGATTTATAATTAATGTGACAAGTAAGAAAAAATAATATTAATATTTAGAAAACTAAAATAAAATAAAATGGGGGGAGTATTTTATTTAGAATCAAGAATAATGTTATGAATTCAACGACAGTTTTTTAACCGATTTATTTGAAAAGAGTATCCGTTGACTTTGGGACTGTATAGTATATAGAATATCACTTTCTTCTATCGATCCTTTATGATCGCCGGAGAGATCCATCACCCACCAAGCCGATCTCAAAAAAGAGAAAATGGAAAGAAAATTGGTTGAGGCAGCCATGAAAGGAGACAAAACCATCTTGGATGAACTCCTCCAAGAAGACCCTCTCATATTACACAGAGTTTCACTCACCAGCTTCAACGAAACCCCACTTCACATAGCTTCCATGTGTGGCAACCTAGACTTCGTCACAGCAATTCTCAGTACTACAGATGATCGAAATCGAAACCCTTCATCAACATCATCATTACCAGCTAATTATTTTCTTACAAAATCAGACTCATCGGGACGTTACCCTCTTCATCTGGCTTGTGCCGGTGGCCACGTTGAGATAGTAAAGAAGCTGTACCGTGCGTGCCAGGAAGTATCCGAGATTCGGGATCAAGATGGAAGAACTCCTCTCGAGTTAGCTGCTGTGAATGAACATGTTGAGGTTTTGAGTTTTCTGGTACGGGAAAATCATCCAGCAGCTGCTGGGCTGCAGCAGGCGGTCACGCTTACAGAAGAAAAAGAAAATGTTTTGCACCTTTGTGTTATATATAACGCCATGAAAGCTCTCAAGTTGCTGGTGGGTAGTTGGAGTGAAATTAAGGATAAAGTGGTCAATTGTAAAGATGAACATGGCAACACACTCCTACACCTTGCTGTGATTCATCAACAGGTTGAGGTAAATATATATATATATATATTTACATGAGGTATATATATAGTCATTGCTATCCCATGAATCTTATAATTTTCCATCATCATTTTACTGAATTTTTGGGTACTCTGGATAATGAATCCTATGTGAACTAGTTGAAAAATCATTTGACATAATTCTCTCTCTCACTCAATTTTTATCAAAAAAAAAAAAAGAAAAAAAAGAATGTATTTTAATTTTCTATGACGTTTTAGTCTTTACATTTTTATCATTTAGACAATTGAGTTTCTAATTTTTTTTTTTTGGATAATCAAATTTTCGTATTATTTTTTATTAGATCGAGTCATTCTAGTTAAATTTTGACAAATTTCAGCCACTGAAAAGAGAATTTATTAAGATTAGAGTCAGTTAATGAGATTCTAAATGACAAAAATATCCTTTATAGGACTTACGCATATGTGGTGCATACTTGGTACATGAATTTTGGTAACTAAAAATTGTCAAAATTTGGCCAAAAGAAGCCCTTTGTCTAATAAAAAATAAAATAGGATCCAATCATAAAAAAAAAAAAAACAAGAATTTATTTGTCCAAACTATAAAATATAAGGATTAAAACCCAAATTTAGGGAGTATCAATATAGCATTTATTTTAGCCAAAATAGATAAATACAAGGTTTGGGTGAAAACTGATGCATAAACAGAAGAAAATTTGACTTCTCTAAACCTTCTTGTTTTTTTCATTTCCCCAATATATAGATGGTCAAGTATTTGATTTCAGAAGCAGGCTTCGGTGAAAGTTCGTGTACTGCCCTCAACAAAGATGGTTTCACTGCCATTGACGTTCTAGATTACTGTCCAAGAAACTTCAGATCATTAAAGATTCTTGAGATTTTATTGAGAGCTGGGATCCGAAGAGCAAAAGATCTCCCTAATAATTTATATTCCAGATCATCGTCGTCATCCGCAACCCCGACCAAACTGATCATCCAAGAAAGTGGTACTTCACTCCCATACTGGATAGAAAAAACTCGAGGCAATATGATGGTGGTGGCTACACTGATAGCAAGCATATGTTTCCAGTCAGGGCTTAATCCACCTGGAGGTGTTTGGCAAGATTCTAGCGATGGACACCAACCTGGGACTTCAATCATAGCCTTATCAAGAACCTGGTATTATAAATTCTTCGTGTTCTTGAACACGAGCTCCTTTATCTTATCACTAAGCACCATAATTTCTTCAATGGTTTTGCCTGTCATTACCATGTTTTCTGCCTATGCAATGTCGACGTTAATGTCTGCAGCCGTTGCTTTTCTTGTTTTCGCATATATGACATCGTTGAGTATGGTAACTCCGACTTCAATTCATGGGGATTATGGCCTTCAGATGATCACTTGGCTTTCGTTGTGTTATCTGATTCCTACAATCCTATGGGCGGTGCATTACTTACTCCGGCCAAAGAATAATAAATTTTTAAGGTTTTTCATTAATGGAAGATGTGCCCTAGGGAGGGCAAGAAAGGAGGTGGGAAATGAAAATACACATAGTGTTTGATAAGTGGCTTGATGTTAAAAAATGTACCTTTTCTTTTTTCCAGTGCTTGTGTACATCTATACTTTATGTATTGAATATCATATATACATATATATATGGTTGCAAGAACATAAATGAGATATATGAAATTGTTTGTTAAGCTTAATTACTTACTGTTCTGTATCTCTTCTCTCTAGCCAGCCATTTTTTGACCAAATTAAAATAGTAGTAAGATTGTTTGATAATTAAAAGTCTTACGTTGTACCAATAATTCCTTGGTTTAAGTGACGAGGAGTTTGGTTCTCCTTAAACAACGTCTTATTCTAGCCTAGTGAATGAAGAAATGAATATTGTGAGAGTTTATCTTTAAAAAAGATCAGACTCGAGTTCAACTTCTCCAAAATAGCTATCGAACACTAAGAGAATTAATATTTTATTCCTATCACATTAAGAAGTACTCAGTCATACTATATATATATGTGGCACTATGCAATAAGAAGCATGTAAAAAATATGTAATACAAAGTTGGGGCACCCTGCTGCACAAGCATTTTCATATCATTACTGAATCTGAAGGTAAGGTCACGCAAGCTCTAGTTCTGATCCTCTTAATTAGGCCACTTCCACCTTTCACAATTATTGACATTTTGGTTAGAAACCACACCAAGAAACGACCAATATAAAATAGTAAGACGATACAAAAAACACCATCCCAAGAGATCGATGTAACTCTGAAGACGAAATGAATTCTGTAAACCTGATCTGTAGGCATATCTTTGGGAGTCAACACTTCAAGTACTGATGTTCTATAAGTGTTCAACATCAGAATAATTGTAAAGGTCATTGCCAGCATCAAAATGGCCATCACTACCTTGGAATTGAGAGGGAACCCACTTATCATCAGAAGGATTATACCTGAAGACGAGATCAAGGCGATTGTGTTGAACGAAATGAAATCAAAGTAAGCTTCAAAGTCTGTAGAAGCAATTATTGAGGTTCCGGCTGTATGACCGTTATTTGAATCTTGCCAAATTCCACCTGGAGGGTTGAGTCCTGCTTGAAAGGAGATGGTTGCTATGAGTGTTGCAGCCACCAGCAAATTACCACGAATTTTCTCTGCCCAGTTATTTTCTTTCTTGAAATTTTGATGCCATGTTTTTCTGAAGAATTTCCACACTTTTCTTTGGCTTGATGAGAACATTGGTGTAACGGTACTAGTCTCTTGAGAAACACAAAGAATATTATTTGAAGGCAATAACAGTGAATCTTGTGATGGTGGTTGGATTAGATATTTGAGTTCCTCGGCTCTTCGAACACTAGATTTCATTAGAATACCATGAAGCTCCAAAGTTCTCCGGTCCCGAGGGCAGTGGTCTAAAACATCAACTGCAGTGAAGCCATTTCTATTGATGGAATTCCATTTTTCACCAATACCAACCTCTCCAAGCAAATACTTCACTGTCTGTACAGATAAAAAGTACGCATTTATCATCGATCCATAAGTTATGTATAACAGCATTAAGATGTTGGAATATATAATGCACATGTCAAAATGTATTATTAATAAGTTTGCGAAAGTGTATCGGATTCAATCTTTTTACGTCACTACTATTTTTTGGTAATTCGGTATCCTTATCAACTAATCCGAAAGGGATTTATGGAGGTATACCTCCAAAATTACAGCACATGAATGAAATTCGACACAAGACCGTCCCTGAGAAGAATCGAATCCAGGACCTCCACTTGACAAGCCAGTGGAGGTACCTAAGCAAGGAAAGCCATGTCACTAGACTATCACCTTATTCTCTACGTCACTACTATTATGTTTCAAATTTAACTCAGATATCCGTTAATAAGATTATAGTATTTCAAGATATCTATGGAGATGTGGTTCTTTTTCTAACTATGAGATATTAGAATAGAATAACCTCCTATTCTTATTCATAATCATATTCTTAAATAATTGTGTATATATATGCAAATTGATACTTGTACTGACCTAAAGAAAGATGATTTATTTAGAAAAGAGAGGAAAGGATTATTCAAACAAGGGGATGTGATTACTTCGATTTGTTTATGGATTACAGCAACATGCAGGAGATTGTTTCCATTTCTATCTTGAGAGTTGATTACTTCATCCCTACTCCAGCAATCCACCAGCAACTTTAGAGCTCCAATGGAGTTATTCCTAATACACAAGTGCAAAATGGTTTCTTTGCTGTCTGAAGTTGCAGCCATCTGTGCCAGCAAGGGATTTTCTTGAAGTAAATAGGTCAAGACACCAACTTGTTCATTCAAAGCCGCTAGTTCCAGAGGTGTTCTCCCATCTTGATCCCGTCTCTGGGCTACTTCAGGGCACGCCTGAAACAACCTTTTCACTATCTCAAGGTGGCCTTCAGCACAAGCAAGGTGAAGAGGGCAGCGTCCAAAAGAATCTGTTTTGGTAAGAAATACAGGTTTTCTACTAAGAATTGCTGTGACAAAATCTAGATTTCCATATAAGGAAGCCATGTGAAGAGGGGTGTCATCGAAGCTGGTGAGGGAAATCTTATGTAGAATTAAGGGGTCTTCGTGGACCAAGGCATTTAAGGTGGTTTCGTTACCACTCAGTGCTGCCTCAACCAATCTTCCGTCCATGCTAGCTTCTCACTCTTTTATGCAGAAACCCTCATCAGAATTGGCTTAACAACTTGTTTCGTTCGAAAGATATAATAAGTTTCCATAACATAGTGTAAATTAACAATAGCGGAGACAAACGAAAGTGATAAAGTCCCACGTTGTGACGATAGTTGGTCCGAATTTGAAGAAACGAAGTTTCCTCACATTTAATTTCATTTATGAATTTGCCGCCGGCCTCCCCTTGAAATTGACGGTCAGATTCATTGGAATACTCATCTTACAGAAATTTCTTGAATAGTTCTTTTCTTCAGTGCAACTCCTTTCCCCTTTTTTATTTTTATTTTATAAACCATTAGTATCCGAAGTCATTATTTTAACTAATTTAAATTTATTTCAGATTAAGTTTACAGTATCTAACTCTTGCTCAAGGATATATTTTATTTTTTGGTTAGATAATCTAATATTTGAAGCTTCAACTAATCTCGATTCAGCCAGAGTCAAATTTGTAGAGTTTTAACTCTTGCTCAAAAAAAGACTCACCTAAAATCAACAAGTACAAAACTTATAATTTCACCTGGTAACAAAAAAACACTTACGTCATGCCAAGAGTTAACTCATTTCTTAATTAGTCATTACATATCTTACCTGCTTTTGAAGGGTTTTTCCAAGAAATGATCTCTAAACCTTTTTTCTCTCTTAAAAAAAAAAAAAAAAAACAGCTCTTAAATAGAAAGGACAGTGCTTCCGTGTAAATGGAACAAACCCACAACACATACTGTCGTTGATGGGCAAACGTACGTCTTTAAGCATAGATTTATAAATAAATAAAGACAAAAAAAAAAAAAAAAAAAAAAAATTCAAAATAATAAAAAAAAAACAAATAAAGACAAAAATTGCCATTGTTTTTTTAAAATATTATCATTTATTATGTTCTCTAACATAATTTTAATTTTAGACATTTCATTATTATATTGAATTTAAAGTCTTATAAAGATATTAAATTATAAGATATAATTATAATTTAATATTAACATGTTAATAAATTACAAGATATAATTATAATTTACATGTTGATTCTCATCTTGCAACTCTTCAATACTAACATGACATTCAACTTTTTTTTTTTTTTTCAAACTCAGGATTCTCAAAACGAAATTTCATAGCTTCATCACGGCCACAATCATGACAAAAAAAAAAAAAAAAAAAAAAAAAAAAACTCTATTAACTTCACTCTTTCTACAAGTTCACACATCTTCTTTATTTCATTATCACCATACACTGGCATTAAAGCATCCTTAAAATCCTTAGATGAATCCAAGTAATAACAAATCATATATTCTTCATCATCATAATGGCCAAAGAATTTGAAGAACGTGCAATTTTGTTTGAAAGATATCTCAGGAAACCTAATTACCCATGTCTTCGTGTTTTTTTTTTTTTTTAAGTGAAATAATAATTATAAATTTCAAATTACTCAATTCTCTTTAAATTCAACATTAAAATATTTAATATTTATTATTAACTTAAAAATAATATATATTTTAATATAATAAAAATATATTTATAAATTTTAAATAAGTTTAATAGTTTTTCTTTTTTTTTTTCTTCATCTAAACAAACTACTTATTTCTTAAATAACCATTAATCAAATAAATAAATAAATCATATGAAAAATAAATAACAATTTTACTTATCAAATATTTAAAAAC
This sequence comes from Marsdenia floribunda, assembly GCA_035583425.1. NCBI lineage: Eukaryota > Viridiplantae > Streptophyta > Magnoliopsida > Gentianales > Apocynaceae > Marsdenia > Marsdenia floribunda. The sequence goes on from JAXGGT010039395.1 coordinate 7,775, forward strand.
AACAAAATATTTAATATATAGTCTTCTTCTTCAAGAAGATTATGTAGTCTTATATATATATATATATATATAAAACATAAGATATGAAAAGCAGAAGATATATCTTTTTAATGAAATATATGAAACTCAAATATCTTTTCACATAAATATATATATTCAGAAAGATAGAAACGTTTGTGAAGGGTTAATACACTAAGACAAAGAAATTATCAGAAAATTAGTATAAGTATATGAACATCGGGAATAACATTGCATGGATTTTGGATGGATCAACCAAAATGACTCTGAATAGATAAACAAGGAGACAGCGAAGTGAACCATGAGATGCACTCCGGAAAATAAATTACTCGGAGTCCAATGTGAATCACTTGAACTCTGGGGTCAGATTAAAGCCCAAGTCAGGAAGATGTAAAATAATGAATTAAATAAAAATTCATGACAAATTTCTGACACAAATATTAACTGATATGATAAGTTATTAAGTGAGTTTATAATTATCCACTTTTAAATTTATTTTGAAGTCCAATAGGGGAACATCACAAACATGCATTTAATAAATGCATACAAAACTTGCCACTTGGCAGAAGTCAAGAGAAAAATATATGTCAAGTGATAATCTACTCTACTTATAAAAAGGGCATTTACATGCATAAATGGTATGATTTTTCATATACAGAAAACATACAAACTGCTGTTCTTCTCTTAAGCTTTAAGAATTATTTTTCTTTAACAACTTTCTTCTTCATCTCCAACGTTCTTTCTAACTTGATCGTCGGAGGGTTTATTGGAGAAAATCATTCTCCCTTGAACTTTATTTGCAGGTTGGAAGCTTTTCGAAAGTTGTTCTTCACGTGTCTCAACATAAATCATCAACTATTTTATTGTATTTCAACCTGTAAATCAAGATTATATTTTTCTTAAGTAAATTTCCCGATCAGTTTGAGTCAAGTGTCCTTAGTTTTCTTTGCACCCTTAAATAGATTAAAAAAAAAAGAAAAGAAAAAGTATAAACAAAATAAAGAAAATAAATTAAAAGATGCACATTATTTTAATTTACATGCCTTTAGTTACTAGACAGAAAAAACCTATTCCATAATTCAGATGTGCTTCTCTTCTATGGAAAAAAAACTATTCCATTAATTTCAATCGCAGCATAATTTTCACAATTATCATATCTATAATCGCATAAAGAATAATAGCTTTAAAAACAGGTGATTTCTCAACTATACATCACAGCTTAAAAAAAAAAAAGCATTGGACAGAATAGGAGGTTTAAATTAAAAAAATAGTAAATAGTATCAACAAAAAGATGACATTTTTTTTTTTTTTTTTTAGACACATGCAAAGTGCATCTGTGCAAATGGTGCTGAAACATTGACACATATGAGATTCAAAATTACAGTCAACCAAGAAAAAATTAAATAAAACACAAAAAATATGTCTTTACCTAAAATGGCCCTATTTATTAACAAAACTTCATGATTAACCTCGTTTATAAACCTATCTTTTTTTTTTTGGCTTTAACACACATTATGTGTCCGTTTTTACCATAAAAACGCACACCTAACATGCGTTTTTATTATTTTAAAATTTAAAATTAAAATGCCACACGTACGCTAAAAAGGCACTGCTATGTGCGTTTTTAGTGTATGCCTAGTAGAAACGCACCCGCGATATGCACTTTTTTAAATATAATATTTTTAATTAAATTACCTAATACTATAATTAATAATTAATAAATTAATCTCATTAATTAATCAAAATAAATTAATATTTTTACAATTCAATATATATAATTTAACTAAAAATAAGATATAAATATAGTTAATTGAATTTCGAATCCATAATAAATTAAAAATTAATATTTTGAATTAAATATAATATCTTTAATTAAATCACCTAATACTATAATTAATAATTAATAAATGAATCTCATTAATTAATCAAAATAAATTAATATTTTAACAATTCAATATATATATATATATATATAATTTAACTAGGAATAAGATATAAATATAGTGCATTGAATTTCGAATCCATAATAAATTAAAAATGAATATTTTGAATTAAATATAATATCTTTAATTTAATCACCTAATACTATAATTAATAATTGATAAATTAATCTCATTAATTAATGAAAATAAATTAATATTTTACAATTCAATATATATATATATATATAATTTAGCCAAGAATATGATATAAATATACTTAGTTGAATTTTGAATCCATAATAAATTAAAAATTAATATTTTGAATTAAATATTGTATCTTTTATTAAATTACCTAATGCTATAATTAATAAATAATAAATTAATTTCATTAATTAATCAAAACAAAATAATATTTTAACTATTAATATGAGTAAATAAATCAAGCAAAAAAAAAAAAAAAAAACTATACTTTAATATTGTTAGATCTAAAACCTAGATTTTAGAACATTTTAAGATAATAGCTAGATCTAAAACTTAAGCTTATTTAAGATATATTTCAAACACCATTTCATGAAAATTCAAATAAACATAATAAAAAATTTACCTTTTAATTGCAAATATGGGTGATTTTTGAGAATTCTACAAAGTTTCGTTAAAGAAAAAAAAAGTTACATAGAAAAAATGAAAGGGAAAAATAAAATTTTAGATCTTGTTGGGGATAAATGTAATGCATTGGTCACATGTGCGTTTTTCTCCAAAAATAAAATTTAATATAATATAGAAAACGCACATCACATGTGCATTTTTAAGCAAAAATAAATTTAATTCCAACTGAAAACGTACACGTCATGTCCATTATCTATTAGAATGGAAGAATTTGTTCTTCCACAGCTCCAAATCTTCTTAGGAGTGATTTCTTCTTCAGGTGGAGAGTTTAAGCTAGGGAAAAAGAAGGAGAAAAGAAAACAAAAAGAAGAGAGAAGGAAAAGAAAAGGAGAGAAAGGAGAATCCAGGAAAATAAAAATAAAAATAGAAATGCATGAAAGACACATGCCTTGTGCATTTTAATGATGACATGGTAAAAACGCATATAGCATCTGCGTTTTTAATGTATATGTGATATTTTTATTTTAAATATTTTAAGATAATTAAAAACGTATGTCATTTTTATGATAAAAACACACACAACATGTGCGTTAAAGCCAGAATAGCATATAAATTTTTAAACAGAATTAATCATAAAATTTTATTAATAAATAGGGCTATTTTATATAAAAACCCCAGAAAATAACAGATAAAAGGTCGTTCAACAAAGGTCGTTCAACAAAAAGGTGACATTTTTTTTTCTTGAGAAAGTACAATTAATAGACACATGCAAAGTGCATATGTGCAAATAGTGTTGAAACATTCTCACATATGAGTCTCAAAAATACAGTAAACTAAGAAGCACTTAAATAAAACACAAAAAAGAAAGTACTTCAAGAAAAAGATGAATTTTTTTTCCTAAAAACTTTTTTCCCCATAACATGCACTACAAGAAAAATACGAAATTGGGATGGAAATTTGGGACCAAAATTGGTGGTCCCTATTTTTGGAACCAGATATACTAATAATAAGTATACGACCAAAAAATGGTCCTAATGTTGATACCAAAATTTCATATCCAATTAAGAGAGCCAAAACTTAGTATAAATTTGGGATGATAATACGAACCAAAATTTTAGTACGCTTTTTGGAACGATTTTTATGACGATTATATTTTTGGATAAATTTAGAGAAAATAAGTCGTCCCAACATCGGTTCTAACATTTGGGACGACTTTTAACCCCACAAAATTTTAATATTTTTAAATATTTTGGAACGATTAATGGGACAATTCTTAAGACGAGTGCATTTTTAGATAAATTTAGAGAAAATAAGTCGTCCCAACATCGGTTCCAACATTTGGGACGACTTTTAGCACCACAAAATTCTAATATTTACTAATATTTTGGAACGATGAATGGGACGATTCTTAGGACGAGTACATTTTTAGACAAATTTAGAAAAAATAAATCGTCCCAAAATCCGTTCCAAAATTTGAGAAGACCTTTAGCACTACAAAATAAATTCTATATTTATTTGAGTTTAGGGACAAGATTTGCAACGGAAATGACTACTGTGGTTCCAAGTATGGTGCCAATTGCTGTGCCAATTTATTTTAATTTTTAAAAATTGAATTTATTAATGTCTTTTTTAGGATGAAGTTTACGACCACTATTAATTTTTTTTTTTTTTTTTTGGAAGTTTATTCCAAATATTATTCCAATTACAATCGTTTCAAAATTATTTTTAAATTTAAAAAGTCTAAAACTTTTAATATCACTTCATTTTATTGTAAAAATTTTTATTTTATATTATTTTTAAAGTTATTTTTCTCAAGTGAACCTCAAAGTGAAACAATTTTTTTAAAAATATTTTTGTATATATCATATAAAAGGTCAATTTTTTTTACACAAATATTTAATTTTATATTTCTAGATATTATATGATGTAATAAAAATATTATGTATAGCTTTTTTTTTTTTTTTGTGTGAATATATATATACACACACATGATCTTGTTGTTTTTCTTAAGGATGTATGATAAGAATTTTTATACTATATTATATGAATTTTTAGTTTG